>CAUYQG010072360.1:0-11824 GCA_963574415.1 Tarsius wallacei | reverse complement strand
TAGATTAGGTTAATTCCATGTTTTGGTCTTCAGACTCTGAGATTCTATCTTTTGCCCCATCAATTCTGCTTTCCATGCTTTCCATATTGTTATTTATTTCCAGGATAAAATTTTTTTCTGCCAATATCTCTGTTACAAGTTCTTTCAGTGTTGCATCTTGTTTTTCTTGAGTCTTATTCACTCTTTCTATCCATTCCCTAATCCCTGTTGCATTCTGGGGTCAGTTGATGACTTATATTATGTGGGCTCTGAGGTCTGATTTTTCAGGAATTTTCTCTCTGTTACCCTGGGTGTTCTTCCACTGATTTTTCCTCATTTATGAGAGAGCTCTTTCTTTTCTCTTTTTTAAAAGATGGCTTATACTTCAGATTTTATTTACTTTTATTTATTTTGCTTTTTTATTTTAAAGATGTGGGGTACAATTCAGGGTTAGGTATACAAATGTTCATTATGCTGGTACCCTTGTTGATGAGGTGTGCCCCTCCCTCCCCTGGCAATTTCCCTCAACTACCAATCCCATCCCACCCCCAACAGTTTTCCACTACTGCCAATTCCTTTCTTATAGTATTATGATAATTGCTCAAGGTCCACTTATGAGTGAGAGCATATGGTAGCTACTCTGTTCTTTGTTTCTGTGATAGATCACTGAGTTTGATAGACTCTAAATCCATCCAAGTTGCTGTGAAGTCCCTATGTTTGTCCTTCTTCATGGCTGCATAATATTTCATTGTGTATATGTACCAAATTTAAAAAATTCAGTCCAGCTTCAATGGGCAGCATGGTTGGTTCCATGTTTTTGCTACTGTAAATAGAGCAGCAACAAATGTGTGTATGCAGATTTTTTTTTGTAGAATGATTTGAGTGCCTCTGGGTTTCTTTTCTCTTTAGTTCTGTTACTCAGTGGCAGTGGGAGAGGCTTTCACTTCTGGTGTTTGCTCAGCCCTCTATTCTTCCCTGATCAGGGCTCTGAATTTTTTCTATTTTGAAACAAGGTTGTGGGCAGGAAACTTTGCTGTCTATTGTATTTTTGAGAGTCAAATAAGATTGAGAATAAGAAGTTAGGCTTCAGAAACTACTTGCAAATCACAGTGTTTACTGATTGTGGTATGGGTTCTCTGAGACCCACTCCCCACCACCACTCTTTATATAATATTGCAATGGGTATGTGTATGTACTCCCTGAGACCAAGATATAGTAACAGCCATGAGGAGAACAGAGAAAAGTAGAATGAAATAAGATGGGCAAAAATTAAAACAAAATTAAAAACACAAAAAACCCAAAGCAGAAACCAAAGCAAAAATTAAACACACACACACACACACACACACACACACACACACCGAAACAAACTGGAAAAATAACAAAGCAAAACAAAAAAGCAAAAGCAAGAAAATAGGACACACACACACACACACACACACACACACGCCCAACACAAAATGAAAGGAGAAGAAAAAAAGAAAAGAGAAAAAAAGAATTCAAATGGAACCCTCGCATATACATTCACACACACATTAAACTAAAAAAGAGAAGGACAAATAAATAAAAAACAAACAAGCAAGCAAACTGAAAGATGAACACTCAATCATTCACATACACCACAAACAGAATTACAAAAAATGAAAGAAGAAAGAAAGAAAAAAAGAAAAAGAAAAAGGTGGGGAGGAATGCTGGAATCAAACCCTTACGTGCACATTCATGCGTAAAGGAAAAAGAAAAAAATTAAAAACCAAACAAACAGAAAAACAAAAACATATAAAACAACTTGCACTCTTGTGGCAGGTTCTGTAATTGTTTCTCTCAGCTGCTCACAGGAAGCCCCTCTGCTATCTCCTGTGGAGCTAAGGCCTTATTCACAATCTCCCCAGTGTCCACGTGGGAAGGCAGGAGGAGGCAGTGGGGTTGAATGGGGCTTAAGTCTTCCCTTCCGACTTGCAAGTGATCAGGGGATTCCCTCCGGGGGGTGGTGCTGGACTGTCTCTTCCTCAGGTACTGGCGGGCATGTGCTGCAGCCAGGCTTATCTTGGAGTAAAGTCCTCTTATAATGGCTGATGTCCAGGCTCCACCTGGATTTGTTTCTCTCAATCGTGCCCCAGCTGTATGGATCTGATGTTCAGAGGATTGCTGGGGAGGAGAGGGTTGGGTGAGCCCTAGACTCACCACTGATCTCTTTGGGCATCTTTCTTGTCCTTTTCTGGTCACACCATATGTCCTGCAGCTGAATCAGTGAAGGGAGTTAGGTGCCTGAGACACAGCACTCACCCCGTCCCACTGGAGTTTGTACTTTGGGGATATTCCCTCTGGGGCACCATCATCCCCTGAGTATTTAATCTGCCAGTCACAGAGATCGGGTCTGTCACTCCTTGGTGAGCAAGCCAGAGCACTTTCCTGCTCAGTTTTCAAGACTGTGGCTGAGTGCCTGTTTTGTCTTCTGCAGTGGGGCTCTGTCTCTTGGCTCCTTCACTGTGCCTGTTCTGCATCCCTTGCTGCCAGTGTCCTGTCAGATGCTGTGGTGGTGAGGCAGCGCCTGGAGCTGCAGTCACCCCCAGCAGCTTCTTCCCAGGAAGGGCTTTGCTGATTTTGAGAAAAATGGTGCTCGGTTTCTGTGCCCTGGGAAGCGCTAGGGTCCAAGCAGAGCAGCTGCAGCACCAGCCGTTTTACCAGGAGAACTCTGGCCACTTGTTCCTGAGTCCCCACTCAGTCCCTCATGTACTCACAGACAGGGATGCTAAATTTTCCATGCACTCACTCACTCACACTGGGACTCGCACAGTTGGACTGGCTCGGCTGCCATGCCATCTTCCTCCCTTCCAACATGGACCTGAACAATAATCTTAATAAGAAAATAATGTCAACATCTTTTTGACTGTTTCCTGAATGAATATCGTTTTTTTTTTCTTTTCTCCAGAAATCTGAATCTTTCTCACTACCTAAGTTCTTAAATTTTATGTTAAGATGATTTGAACCAACATGCCTTTCACTCCAGACTGGATGGCAAATTCTTTGAACATGGAATTGATTCTAGGGAAAACACTAAAACCCTCGTAAGTTCTTAGTTGCAGTGAGGACTCCTGTTACAAACAACAGATTGACAAGACAAAAGCAAACAGAAGTTTATTCGCATGTATATTTCACCCGTACATGGGAGACGTCCAGGGAATGAGCAGTTCTCAAGAGGCGTCTTTGAATTCTAGCTTGTATAGCATCTTCAAAAAAGAAGAGCAAATTTACAGAGAAGTGTCAAGGCAAAGGATAAAGCTTTGGATATGTATATGGGGGCAGTTTGGCGGAAGGGAAATAATTGGTAGGTAAAAGTTATTATCTCCAGGTCAATGAAGATGTAAAGTTGTCCTCACTTGTTAACCTTTGTTTTCCCTGTTATGAAAGTGGGTGAGTAGAATATCTTTTGTTTTTTAAAAAAATCCATGTCCTTAATTTTGTCCTTCTTTATGACTGCATGATACTTTATTATGTATATGTATCACTCTTTAAAAAATCCAGTCTATTTTTGATGGGCAGCATGGTTGTTTCTGTGTTTTTGCTATTGTGACTAATGCGGTGATAAACATGCATGTGCAGGTATCTCTTTCGTAGAACGACTTGAGTTCCTCCAAGTATATTCCCAGAAGGGGAATTGCTAGATCATATGAAAGGTCAATTTTTAGATCTTTTAGGAATCGTCACAGTGTTTTCCACAGAACTTGTACAACTTGGTCCACTCACTGATAATCCAGGGTGCCATAAGACCCTGCTAAGTTCAAGAAGCTGGTGGAAATGGTGGTGGTGCTGGCATCCTTGGGCAGCAGTCTTTTACCTATTCCCCCTCCAAATCTTCAGAGCTGGTGAGTAACAATAAACCCCCTTTCCTGAGGGGCTTCTTTCAAAGAAACAAGCAATTTCCTAGAGAGAGCAGTTGTCTGATGGAGAATGATGAAAATGAGAGGCTTTACTCCTCCTCTGACTTTAAACTCACCAGAAGAAATCCAAACTTCACCCTTCCCTAAATTGTATTGTCAGACAGGGGAGTGTCAACTGTGATACCTTTCGGGAACCACAAACTCACCAGTCAAAATAATTGGATGCCTGAGGAATACGTCTATGTAAATGTAAGATCACATGAACACAAAGGTCCAAACTATTAAAATAAGCTTGATAAGTATACTTAAAGAGATATGGGAATCCCTTAATAATAAGAACCAGGAATCAGGAACAAGAAGTCATAAGAAAGCTTTTCACTAAGTATGAAAAATATATGAATTGAAATAAAAAACACAATGAATAAAGTAAATAGCAGGACAGATAAGACTGAGGAATAAATTAGTAATCTGGAAGGGCAGATTGAGGAATTCATTCTGAACAGAGTAGAAAAATATAAAGATATGAAAACAATAAATAATAACAACAAAAGATATGGAGGAAAGAGACAGAAATGACAACCTCTGAAAAAAAGGTTTCCCAGAAGGAAAACACTCTGGAAGAGGGGAAGGGTTTGAGGAAATAACGACAATGAACTTGCCAGATTTAAAGAAAAGTATCTCAGGTTGAAAATGTCCAAAGAATGACTAACAGAAACGGTAAGAGAAGTTCACATCTAGATACAGTGAAATGAAATTAAATGAACCACAGACAAAGGAGAATTCTTATCTTAAAAAAAATTTTTTTAAAATTTGTTCATTTTAGGTTCAGGGGCTGCAAATGCACATTTGTTGGTGGGCGTACTGTGCACTGGTGTGGGAACTGGGCTTCAGGCGTTTCTGTGCCCCAAATAGTGAACATTGTGCCACTTCTCCCTTTTAGTGTTCCCAGTGTCTATTATTTTCATCTTTATGTCCATTTAGCTTCCACATGTAAGTGAGGATATGTGATGCTGTTTGGTTGTCAATTTCTGAGTTCACTTAGGATGATGTTCTCCAGCTCTATCCATGTTACTGTAAATAACACCATTTTGTTCTTTTTTATGGTTGCATATTATTCCATGGAGTATATATACCACATTTTCTCTACCTAGTCAGTCACTGTGAGGCCCTGAGGAGGCTTCTATGACTTTACTATAGTGAATAGTGTTGCAATGAACATACAAGTACAGTTTCTTCTTATATATAACAATCTATTTTTCTTTGAGAAGATACCCAGTAGTGGGTTGCTGGGTCTGGTAGTTTTATTTTTAGTTCTTTGAGAAATCACCATATTTTTTCCATAGAGGTTAAGCTAATTTACTTCCCACCAACAGTGTATGAGTGTTCCCTTTTCTCTGCATCCACAGTAATGCTTACTCTGGATATTGATTTGCCTTCCCTACATGCAATGCTTCTGCCAAAACTGTCATCCATGAACTTACAGAATGCTTTATCCACTGTCATGATGTTTCACACAGCATTGCTTCTGATTAAGGCACTCACTTCACAGCAAATGTAGTGCAGCAATGGGTCCACACTTATGAAATTTACTAGTCTTATGTTTTCCACCATTATTGTGTGTATCATAATAATCTAGGATTTGATTAAATGATTTGGTGACCTATTTTCTAAACTACAAAACAAGCCATATGTAATTTTTATGCCAGAATTCAGCTATTAAGTATAGCTACACATTTTGATTAACAGACAACTGGGCCTGGTGTGGTAGCTCATGCCTATAATCCCAGCACTTTGGGAGGCCGAGGAAGGAGGATTGCTTGGAACCAGGAGTTTGAGATCAGCCTGGTAACATAGTGAGATTTCGTTTCTAAAAATAAAAAATCAAATAAATAAAAAACACTCTCTGGTCATGGTGGTGCATGCCTGTAGTTCCAGCTATTTGGGAGACTGAAGCAGAAGGGTCACCTGAGTCCAGGAGGTCAAGGCTGTGGTGAGCCATGATCATGCCACTGCTCTCGAGCCTGGGTGACAGAGTGAGTAAAATACAGACGCAAGGGTAGTAATTCTCACTACCTCCTCAATCAACTTGCCTATTTGTCCTGTGGAGAAGTGGCTCAAATGTCTAGAGTTCCCGCTACTGTATTTCCCTTTCACGCCCATGGCCTCATAGGGAGTACCCTGTGATCAGTTGACAAAGTAAGAAAAAACTTGGGCATGGTTTAGAAATGGTGAGTTTTGTCTCTCACAGTTTTGTCTCTCAACCATTTCTAAACCATGCCTAAGTCTTTTCTTACTTGGTCAACTGATCACGGGGTACTCCCTATGAGGCCATGGGCGTGAAAGGGAAATACAGTAGTGGGAACTCTAGACATTTGAGCCACTTCTCCACAGGACAAATAGGCGAGTTGAATGGGGAGGTAGTGAGAATACTGCACTCATAAGCAGACCTTGAACAATTATGATACTGTAAGAAAGGGATCGGCAGTAGTGGGAAACAGTCAGGGGAGAGGGGTGGGATTGGCAGTGGAGGGAAACTGCTGGGGGAAGGAGGGGTACACCTCATCAGCAAGGGTATCTGTATAATCAATGTTTGTATACGTGATCCTAAATTGTACCCCACATCTTTCAAAGAAAAAAAAGGAAAAAAAAAGAAAAAAAATGGTTGTGAGTGATATGCAGGCATCACCTGAAAATGGACAGCTGCAGCACTACAGCCTTTCTTTGGGACATCTCTTAAGGGCTATATTAAAGAACAATTCTACCCAGTGAACAAAACTTTAGGCAGTGCACCTAGTTGTGCACAGTGTTTGAAAGAAGAAATGCGTGATTATGTGCTGATTCGTGGGCTTCAGTCAACGATTTGGATGCAGGGCTTGAAAGAAGCATAACTGAAAAATTGGTGATGAAAAGGTATATGTAAATACCTCTCAAAATGGGCAAAAAGTGAAGATATTTGTGTCCCCTGAGAATGGTCATCAAATAATGGCCTTAACAGAGGAGGATCTTAGTAATCAAGTGGATAGGAAGACCCATTCTGTGGATACTAGTCAACCTCTTTCTCCAGTCAATCCTTTTATCACCCAATGGGTTCATGAACAAAGTGCCCCTGGTGGTAGGAATAGAGGTTATATATGGACTTAGCAGCATGGGTTTCCACTCACTAAGGCTGATGTGGCTATAGCCACTACTGAGTGCCTAATCTTCTATCTGTAGAAACCAACAGTAAGTCCCTAACACAGCGATATTCCCTGGGTGAGCAGTCAGCTACCCGGTGGGAGGTTGATTGTATTGGAACACCGCCACAATGGAAGCGATAATGTTTTGTTCTTACTGCAATATACACTTACTTGTTCCTTTAGGGTCTGCTCTGGTTCAGTCACATATACGTCACCTTCATTTGATGATGAAGCACTGCTGTGCATGCCCAACTTTATGGCTTTAGAGACCAGATAATGCGCAGTTCATTATGACCAGCTCAGGTCAGGGGGCAACTTGGCGGTCCATGGTTAAGCATTCAGTCTCCATGGTGACCCATGAAGAGTAGTCACCTGCAAAGAATGGCTGTAATTTGCTACAAAATTCTAAGGGCTTGAACTGCAATTTAACAATAGGGGCCTGCCAAGACTCCAAACAGCTTGTCTGCTACTGACACCTCAAGCGCCATTGGATTGGCTGGGCCATATGACTCATTTGGCAGAGCACTTTGTACAGCAGCCCGGACCTGTTGCAGAGTCTTCTCTTGGTCCGGGCTCCATTCAAAGCTAGTCGTCTTTTGGGTCACTCCGTAAATGGACAGAGTGACACATCCAAATGAGGAACATGCTACCTCCCAAATCCAAAGAGGCCCACTAGGCACTGTGTCTCTTTTTCGGTTGTAGGAGGGAACCATATTTAACAATTTATCCTTCACCTAAGAAGAAGCATTTCAACATGAACCACATCTCTGAAGCACTAGAACTGTCACTGAGGGAGAAGTCCCTTGAGTTTCTGTTGGTTTTAGTTCCCAGCCTCTGCTCTGTGTGGGTCGTTTGATCCATGTTTTAGCCAACGAACCACACAAACTGCTAGAGCCTTTTCTAACTCCCTGAGCTGTAACATTACATGCAAAACTTCTACTGAGTGAACTCATATCAATAAATTCCTACTGATCCAACCTTGTTTCTTCCACCATTATCCCATACCCTTAATATCCGTAAGACATATCCAATAAAGACTGAGTCTAACATGTGAAATCAAAAGATGCTAAAGCACATATCACGAAGTTTTAGAAAATCAAGTCTAAAGTACCAAAAAGAGAATATAGGTCACCATAAAAGCTTTGGGAATCAGCAAAGCCCTGGATTTTGCTAAGTCAAATCTGGATCCCAGAACACAATGGAACAATGATGGACCAAGGCACCAAGCCAAAATAATATTCCTGGTACTTAAAATTTGTCATAACGTCTTGTTTAAAAGTTTTCCATCATTGCCCATTATACGGGGCTAAGGACTATGATCCTTGGAATGGTGTGTCAGATCACTCATAGTCTGAATTCAGGTGTCTTTCCCATATTTCTTATTGCTCTTTATTACATAAAAAGATGAAGATTATTATAGAAGACAACTTATTTGTCCAATGTTTTCCTGAACAGCTGGTGTATGTCCATGCATTTTGCCTCAATTTAAGTCTGAGAGAAAGGTACAGAGACTTTTTCTCATTATTCAATGTATGGTCCAAATGTCTTTTCCTTGCAGTCTTCCCCACCCTTCCTCTTACCCATATCAGGCACAATTAATAAATCAGCCCTCCTCCCACCATTTAAAAATAAAATAGGAAAAATTTCCCTACCAATATCATCACATTTTATTATAATAATTAGAGCATGATTTTTAGCTCTCTTACAATTTTGAGCTCCTTGAGTGCATGGCTCGTGTTTAACTACTCTTTGAGCCCCTGTACCCAGTTTCATTCTGCATAAGTTGATACTCAGTAAATATCTGTTAAATTAAAATGAATCACTAAACATTCTAAAGTAAACAACAACAAACAAACAAACAAACAAAAAACACAGCAGCCACAGCAGGGCTTAAGGGTCATGTCTGAAATCTTTCCCAACATGACCATTGCTGTTTTCTTGGTAGACTGATATAAAAATTCAGATTTTTTTCCTCTGACTTGTGAACATCTCATTTCTCTTACCTATTAGCTAAATGTAATACATTGACTAATTGGTTTGCAGCGTTCTCCACTGTCTAATAGATGTACACTTTCCTCCTTCAATACAGGGTGCTAAAAATACCTTTGCATTCTTTTCTTGTTTCTCCTTCTTCCAGAAAAGTTGCTATCAGAAGAAAAAGGTTTAGAAAGAGAAAGATGATGTAAGGATAAACTCAGTTAAATGAAAACCGGATCAGCGTGTGGAATTTCATAAAAACAATGTATCTTTATAAAAACAATGTAATTTTCTCCTTTTTGATATAGTTACAATTCTACCATCACAGGTATCATATAATTTATAAAATTCTATTAAAAAGTACACTTATTTAGGGGCATTGCTCTAAAAATTTCAAATGTCAGGAAACATGCCAAACTCTAGTCTGAGCAAATTTTTATAAAAATGCACTGGATATTTCAGTTTTCTAAATCCAGAATTAAAGGAAAACAGGGGCCGTTTTCCTCCAGTGTTGAACAGCATCATGTTTGAGAGAAGACAATTCATTTAAAACATTAGCAGAAAATTGATGAAGTTGTTCATGGAAAATGGAAGATGGCAGCTTTTAGTGACATGTTAGACAAGCACATTCAAATAATTTAAAAGTACTTCTCCCCCACAAGATCACTCGTGTCTCGTTTCTGAGTTCTCAGTGGCTTTAATTCATTCCAACTGCTTCTAATGAGTTGTTCATCTTTTTGAAGCAATGTAGTCTCATTGTGATGAAAGAAATGTATCTTTTCTGATGCACCTGGGGAAAAGTTATCAGCAGCACCCATAAAAGGTCTTTAGGATAATCCAAGCTACATTTCAAAGGTTAGATTTTGACCAAGTAGCCAGAACAGCAGGGCTGAGGTTTTCAAACGACCAAGCATTTGAGAACACTATGCACTCCATCTTTTAAAAGGCTTCAGTGGGAAAAATATAAAAAGATTTTGCCTAGAAAAGACCCATGCATGAGTCACAAACAAGCAAGCTAACCGTGGGTGTGGTGTGTTTTATAGCAAGGAATACGTGACCCATATCCTGTTTTATACTGGAGATATCATGCCATTTCAAAAGCTAGAAGAATGGCTCCAAAGGGGTGGACCTAGATAAGGAGTGCTGGTGGCAGGAATGCTTTCTTAGTTGGAAAAAAACAAGTGAAAGATAAATTTGAGTATCATATGCCTAAGTAAGGGTGATAAAGCGTAAGGACAGAACTTTCAACCAGCACTCTGGGACCTGGCTTCACTGGGTGAGTTTGTCAGTACAGTCCTCATAGGAACCTTCCTGCAAGAGATAACAGGCTATTTGCCTATACAATTTGACAGGAATTTTGGATAAAAGTTTGTCTCTCGAGAAATAAATTGGATGTGTGAATCATTCCCAGAGCTAGTGGTGGTATTAAAAGCATTGGATCCCCCCAAATATGACCAAACCATTGTCCCATCTTGTCAAATGTTAATGCTACTACCCATCCAAAACTGTCATTGCACAACTAGATGACCTGCAAATAGCCTCGCCACCAACATTTCCATACATTTTTTTCTTGCCCCCTTACAGCCCATTTTTCCTATTTGTATCAGAGGGTTCTTCTTAAGAAGAAATACAATTATGTTACTTTCCTGATTAACATTCTCTAGTGCCTTCTCATTTCCTTTAGAATGAAATCCAAATTTCTTGCCATGGTCTTCAAGATCCCACATGACCTGACTCCTGCTACCTCTCCAACATTATCTTCTGCCTGTCTCTGCTTTGACCACAAAACCTTTCTTGTTGTTGCCTCCTAAGGCTTTGAAATTTGCTGTACCCTCTGCCTGGAATACTTTTCTTACAAGTTCTGTTATGTTTGGTTCATCCTCTTGTCATTTGGGTCTTAGCTTAAGTATCCTGACTCAATCTAAATTACATACCCCCATCTCCCTCCATCACATGACCCTCTTTGTCTTTTTCCTAACATCCACCATATTTGCTATCATATTAATATTTTTTCTTGCCATTTTAGTGTTTGCCTTTCTCCCTGATCCACTAGAAATTGAATCTTATTAGAATTGTGGAATTATTAGTCAAGCTATCCTTAGGTCCTAAACACCGCCAATCTCAAAGTAGACACTCAATAATAATCAATGAATCAACTGCATGGAATATTTTACAAGATAATATGTGTATCTATTGGGTGTCTGACTGCTCTCAAAAAGAACCCTGACCACACCCTTCAGTACCTCCATAAAAGGAGCAGCCCCTAGACCCTCTCCTCTGGTCAGTCCAATTTAACAGTATTCCCTTCTCTCTTTCTCCGTCTCTCTCTTTCTCTGTCTCTCTCTTTCTCTGTCTCTCCCCCCTCCCATCTCCATCTCCATCTCCATCTCCATCTCCAATGGGTGAGGCTGGCCCCATGCTCTTGGTGACCCACAAACTGCTAAACCAAATCCACCTTCATGGTAGGCGGAAAACAAATCTTCATGCTGAGTTGTGAGAGTTATCACCTTTTCTGTCCCTAGTCTGGCCTGAAGCCTCTGTGTCTCTGTGTGTTATCACTTTGTTAGACAAAGACTCTGTTCTTTGTTTCACCTTCAGAACTAGAGAATAAGTTTCTTTTTTTTTTTTTTTTGAGTTGGAGTCTCACTCTGTCTCTGAGTGAGACTCTGAGTGAGACTGGAGTGCAGTGGCTGCTCCCGGCCACCGCAGCCTCGACTTGCTGGGCTCCGGCGATCCTTCCGCCTCAGCCTTCCAAGTAGCTGGAACTACAGGCGTGCACTACCACGCCCAGCTAGGTTCTGGTTTTCCTAGCCA
>CAUYQG010072353.1:0-17728 GCA_963574415.1 Tarsius wallacei | reverse complement strand
GTGATAGATTGTAAAATGCTTATACTATTGCTTCTTGATAACCAAACAACAAGAATAGTGGTTAATAAACGGTTGCTTTGCATGCAGAAGCACATTGCTCTTCCCCTCTGTTAGCAGTCTCCAGCTTTTAGAAAAAGTCAGTGTGAAGTCTGAGATTTTTTTTTTTTTTTTTTGAGTTGGCGTCTCACTCCGTCGCCCAGACTGGAGTGCAGTGGCCGCTCCCGGACACCGCAGCCTCGACCTGCTGGGCTCCGGCAATCCTTCCACCTCAGCCTTCCAAGTAGCTGGAACTACAGGCGTGCGCTACCACGCCCGGCTAATTTTTCTGATTTATTGTAGAGATGAGGTTTCGTCTGCCCAGGCGGGTCTCGAACCCGCGGGCTCAGGCAATCCACTCACCTCGGCCTCCCAAGGCGCAGGATTACAGGCTGAGCCGAAGTCTGAGATTTTAACAACTGTACTTGGAATCATTGAATTGGCCTACATATCATATTGTTTAATACATATGTTGAAATGAGATTTATGGATATAAATATAAATATAAATCCTTTCTATGTAAGCATCAGCCAAATAAGTAGTGTCGAAAGATACATAAGGGGGGAACCCTCCCAAAATCGGAATTTATTTATAAAGGATTGTGTATTTATTCTTGCATGTTTAAACTTGCCACCTTCAAAGTACTCTCCGTTTGATGCAAGACACCTATAGAGACACTTTTTCCACTACTCAAAACAGTTTTGGATTCATCAATTTGTATGCCCTTTAGTACTTCTACTGTTTTTTGTTTCAACTCTTCCACATCAGCAAAACGTTTCCCTTGAGGACATTTTTTATCCAGGGAAATAAAAAAAGTTGCTTGGGGCAAGACTGGATGAAAAGGGAGGGTGGGGCATGGGAGTCATGCCATTTTTAGTCAAAAACTGCTGAACACTCAGCACGGTGTGGGCAGGTGCACTACTAAGTCACCCATCATGAAATGGGCAAATACATTGAAAGAATCTAAAAAAAATTCACTGGCTAGGCCCGATGGTTCAAGTCTATAATCCCAGCACTTTGGAAGACTGAGATGAGGGAATTGCCTGAGCCCATGGGTTCAAGAAAAGCCTGGGCAACTTGGCAATACCTCATCTCTACAATAAATAAAAAAAAATTAGCCAGGCATGGATGTGTGCCTTTAGTTCCAGTTGCTTGGAAGACTGAGGTGGAAGGATCACCTGAGCCCAGCAGGTCGACGCTGGGTGGTTGTGAGTATGCCACTGCACTCCAGCCTGGGTGATGGAGTGAGACTTCAACTCAAATGAAATAAAATAAAATAAAAATTCGCTGAAGCTGAACTCAGCCTCTTACAACAATGCTAGCCAGGACACTGATGCCAATGGGCTCCTAGAACACTTACCTAGCAGGAAAAGCCTGTACTACGAGGGGTCTGTCCTCCAAAAAATAATTTTTTGGGGGGGTCCCCCCTTACATGTCCACTAAAAGCTGGGTATTAAGATCCAAAGGATGTTGCACTATAAAACATTAGCCTGGGAGATGTTCTGAGGAGTGTGATTATACAAGACTATTTTCATCATATTTCCATTAATCAATTAAATTCTGGTATTGGAGTGTTTACAGTCATTGGGTGGTCTGTAGGAGCAGTCATTTTACATTGCAGATATGCAGGTGCCGTTTCATGATGGAGCTAGTTCCTTCTCTATTGCTGTTCTCCTTAACCTGTAGAGTCTTCAACCTATTTACAAAATAGAAGTAGTACACCTTGAGATGGAGGTACTTGGTCCACCTGTGGATATCTGGGGAAAATTAGGTACATAACTACAAGGAGGAAGGATGAAATCAGGAGCTGGTGCTATATAGCATTTCTCATAGGATTTCAAGAGCAAACCTCAGTTTGACTTATGGTAGCATAGCAAACGTCAACAAGTAACATTTCCCAGTGTTGTTAGACTTAAAAAAAGCACTGTTTTTGAAGTCAAACAAACCTGGTTTCAAATCCCAGCTCCTTCACTTACAAGTTGTGTGACTTTCAACAAGTTACTGAACTATAAGGCTTATTTGCTTCATCTGTTCAAATAAAATAGTTTGTGTGCTTACTTTAGAGAGTTATGGTAAGGACTAAATGACATGATTACATTTTAAAAAATCTATAAAATGCCATAATAGACTGTTATGGTTAATTTTATATGTCAACTTCGAGGATGTTTTTGGATGAGTTTTTAGATCAGCAAACTTTGAGCAGGCACATTGCCCTCCAGAATGTGTGGAGGGAATTCTCCAGCAGACTGCATGTGGACTTCATCTACACCAGAAGCTCTCCTGGCTCTCCAGGCTGCTGACCTTAAGACTAATTGCACCATTTGCTCTCTTGAGTCTCTGACTTGCCAGCCCACACTGAAGATTTGAACTTGTCAGTCTCCTTAATAATGTGAGTCAATTCCTTACAATAAATCACTTTAAAATATAGACATCCTATTGGTTCTGTTTCTCTGGAGTGTCCTGACTAACACACGGACCACCCATAATGACCAAGAGCTCAAACATGCAAGTTTCTGAGGTTAGCATCTGCATGTCCCTGGCATAAAGCCACCAATCAATATCAACAACCACTTAGTAGTTTGATAGTTGAAATACCATTAAGAAGGAATAAATTCTCCCAATTCATAAACCATTACATTAACACCAAGAGGATTTGAAACAGTCTTCCTTTCCACTTAATGAAATTTTTTCCAGGTTACAATAGCAATGATGTTTTCTGTAAGACCAGAAAACTAAGTAACTCCGTGGTTTTTAAGAGTGGATTATTTTAATATGGAGGAAGTAGCATTTTTGGTAGACTCTGCTGAAGTCCTTGAAGCTGAAAATTGTCATATCATCTTTGTAACTTTGCAGCTGATCATGATGTCTGATACTTAGAATCTATGCTCTGAATCTTTTTAAAATTAATGAAAGAAGATGTGGACATCTAGGGAGTGTGGAGGTCACCAGGCTGATGGTGTTTGATGACCCTCGAATCTCATTTTGTCTGCAGTAGATGAAGCCACCTCCTCAACTTGGCTCTTCAAAATATCAAAAATATGATCACTAGGAATAAACATTTTACACATTTGAAAGGATTAAGGTAGGGGTGGAGTTCTGAATTGCAAAAGTTTATATTAGGTTTTTGAGAAACTTTTGGGAGTATCGGGTTAGGAAGCATTTCCATGCCTTGTTTCTGTTTCATATGGAGCTACCTGCTGACAGATGGAAGTTGGATGAGGATGTGGTAATGCGAGGGGAGGGTGTGGAACTCAGGGGACTTAGTTTGTTTCGGTAGTCCCTTGCTGTTTTTGATTACCAGTAAAAATTCTTCTTGGAAATACATAATATGGAGGCAATGCCCCTTCCTCTCCAGCAACGGTCCTCATCTCCATCACAGCCTCCTTAGAAAGGGGTCATTGCCCTTCTTTCCCCAATGCCCTTTAGTTTCTCATACCAAATATTTAACATCTATAAGGCAGATATAAACAGTTATTTACTAGGGGTCAGGGGTACCTCATAACAGCAGTTCCGTGAAGAAGGAACCAGGCCTGTACATTACTGGCCTTGTAACTTAAGACTGTGCTACACAAGACCTTATAGATTTAGGCATTTAAAAGAAGAGTATCCCATGTGAACTGGCACTTTCTCTCTTTCTTCTCCCTGCCCCTTTCTGTGGACCTCTGCGTCTACTCTCCAAATCCTGATATGTTCGCTTTCCTCTGGGACACTTCTCCCATTCTTACAGAGTTTGCAAACTCCAATGGCTTTGGCTTTGGCTGGAGTCATAGCCCAGAACAAGAGTTCTAGGTCCTATAAATAGTAGGGAGGTTCTGCCTGAAATGTGGATTCTGATTACAGTTCATTTGGCTTCCCCACCAGCTAGAATTGTTGCTGCTTTCTCACTAGTTACAAAGGACCAAGCACACTTATCTAAGGTCTTTATTCACCCCCTCCCAAACAGAACAAGACAAAAAGAAATTACTTAGGTTAAAATAACTAACTCTACTCCTGGTGAAATGATAACCTTGGCATTATTTAATTATTCATGAGCGATTCAATAAATATTTATGAAGCACCGATTATGTGTTAGTCACTTTTATAATTGCTGAGGCTATAGCAGTGAATAAAATTCCTGTATTCTTGATGCTTATAGCCGTGGAGTGTTTTGACCCATTGCCGAGTTTGGTTTATAGGAACAGAGTCTCTGCATTAGAGGTAAATGGCTTGACCTTAGTCATTCAGGATGGGTAATGCCAACTGAATGAGAAACATTTTGATGACCAGTCTTCAGTGTCCCATCTTCCATTCCTTCAATGGCCTCTCTTTATTGAAAATGGGGAGGGAAGTTTAAGTTTCAAAACACACAAAGTAGAGGACTAAATTCTTGGACCGGTGGATACTTTTCCTGCTACGGTAGTGTAGAGTTATTTGTTATCAGCAACATGTATTTGTATACAATTGATTTATTAATTTTAAATAGTTGCTTTCAAATTAAATATATCCACTTTAATCTCCAGCATTATTCTGGCACTATTTAAGGAAATCAGAGTTTTTCAATCAGAGTTTTTCTTTTTTTTTTTTTGACTGGAGAGTTTTTCTTTTTAGTTAGAAAAGATAACTTTACCAGTACCAGGCTGTTTTGATTATTGTAGCCTTATAGTAAAGTTTAAGGTCTGGAAGTGTGATACCTCCCACTTCATTTCTTTTGCTAAGGATTGTTTTGGCTATTTGTGGTCGTTTATGTTTCTATGTGAATATCTGTATTGTCATTTCCAGGTCTGAGAAGAATGATGTCGGTATTTTAATGGGTATTGCATTGAATCTGTAGATTGCCTTTGATAGGATGGACAGCTTAACAATGTTGATTCTTCCTGTGTATGAGCATGGAATGTCTTTCCATT
This sequence comes from Tarsius wallacei, assembly GCA_963574415.1. NCBI lineage: Eukaryota > Metazoa > Chordata > Mammalia > Primates > Tarsiidae > Tarsius > Tarsius wallacei. Next base: position 12,809 of record CAUYQG010072353.1, on the reverse strand, counting down.
TGTTTGTGTCGTCTTGGATTTCTTTGAGCAGTGTTTTGTAGGTTTCATTGTAAAGAGCTTTCATTTCTCTCATTAGGAAGATGCCGAGGTATTTCATTTCTTGTGTGGTTATTGTGAATGGGATTGTGCTTTTTGTTTGGTTCGCCGCCTGCTTGTTGTTGGTGTATAAGAATGCGACTGTCTTTTGCACATTTATTTTGTACTCCGAGACTTTGCCAAAGTCCTTTATCAGTGAAAGTAGGTTTTTGACAGATTATCTTGGATTTTCGAGGTATAGGATAATATTGTCAGCAAATAGGGATAACTTAACTTCTTTTCTATTTGGATAGCCCCGATTTCCTTCTCTTGTCTAATTGCTCTAGGTAGGAATTCCAAGACAATGTTGAACAAGAAGGATGAGAGTGGACATCCTTGTCTTGTTCCGTTTTTCAGGGGAAATGTTTCCAGTTTCTGTCTGTTTAACAGTATGCTGGCTGTGGGTTTATTGTGGATGGCGCTTACCACTTTGAGGTATATTCCTTCTATGGCTAGGTGTTTGAGGGTTTTTGAAGGGATGCTGAATTTTATCAAAAGCTTTTTCTGCATCTAATGATATAATCATGCGTTTCTTGTTTTTACATTTGTTGATGTATTTAATTACATTTATGGTCTTGTGAATGTTGAACCAGCCCTGCATCCTGGGGATGAAGCCTACTTGGTCATAGTGGATGATTATAGATTTAGGCATTTAAAAGTAGAGTATCCCATGTGAACTGGCGCTTTCTCTCTTTCTCCTCCCTGCCCCTTTCTGTGTCCCTCTACTTCTACTCTCCAAATCCTGATATGCTTGCTTTCCTCTGGGACACTTCTCCCATTCTTACAGGTTTTGCAAACTCCGATGGCTTTGGCTTTGGCTGGAGGCATAAGCCAGAATGTTGAACCAGTCCTGCATCCTGGGGATGAAGCCTACTAGTTATGGCGGATAATTTTTGAGAATTGCTGTTGGATCCGATTTACTAGAATCTTGTTGAGAATTTTTGCATCTATGTTCATTAAGGATATTGGCATGTAGTTCTCTTTTTTGTTGGGTTTTACCTGGTGTCAGTGTGATGTTAGCTTTCTAAAATGATTTGGGAGAATTCTTTTTCAATTGCCTGGAACACTTCCAATAGAGCTCCTCCTTACACATTTTGTTGGATTCTGCTGGAAAATCATCTGGTCCAGGGCTTTGTTTGGTGGGTAGTTTTCTTATGATGGAGTCAGTTTCCTGGGCTGTTATTGGTTTATTTAGTGTCTCAGTGTCTTCTCGTTTCAACCTTGGGAGGTTTGTGATGTCTGGAAGTTCTCCATTTCATTTAGATTATCATGTTTGTTTCCACAGAGGTGTGCATAGTAATCTCTGCTAATTTTTTGTATTTTTGGAGGGGTCAGTTGTGTTTTGGTCTTTTGCATTCTGATTGTGTTTATTTGGGCTAAGAATAGGCAATATGGACCAATGGAAAAGGATAGAGATTCTGGAAGCAAAAGCTCAATTTCTCAACCAACGCATCTTTGACAAAGCCTCCACCAACAACCACTGGGGAGAGGAGAACCTATTCAGCAAATGGCGCTGGGAAAACTAGCTGCCCACAGATTGAAACAGGATCCCTACCTATCACCATACACAAAAATCAACTCAAATACATCAAAGACCTGAAAGAAAAACCTTAAACTAGAAGAACCTTAGAAAATGCAAGAGACACCCTTATGGAATTAGAACTGGCAACCAATTTCTGATCAAAACCCCAAGTGCCCATGCCATAAAAGATAAGATAGATAAGTGGGACCTCATCAAACTGAAAAGCTTCTGCAAAGCAAAAGAAAGCATCAAGAGAGTGGGGAGACAGCCTGCAGAATGGGAAAAAATATTTGCCCACTGTATATCTGACAAAGGCCTAACATTCAGGATCTACAAGGAACTCAAATGTGCTGAAAGGAAAAAGACAAATAGCCCTATTAAAAAGTAGGCAAAGGACATGAATAGACACTTCTCAAAAGAAGATGAAAATATACAGGCAGCCAACAGACACATGAAAAAGTGCTCAGCCTCACTAATCATTAGAGAAATGCGAAAAGACCATATTGAGATACTACCTAACTCCAGTAAGAAGGGCCATCATTAATAAACAAACAACAACAGATGCTGGCAAGGATGTGGAAAAAAAGAATGCTTCTACACTGTTGGTGGGAATGTAAACTAGTTCAACCTCTTTGGAAAACAGTGTGGTGATTTCTAAAAGAACTAGACGTGGACCTCCCATATGATCCAGCAATCCCTCTACTGGGAATACACCTGGAAGGACTCAAATCATTCAACAAAAAAGATACCTGCACACGCAGGTATATTGCAGCACTATTAACAATAGCAAAAACATGGAACCAACCATGCTGTCCATAGAAAATGGACTGAATAAGAAAAATGTGGTACATACACACAATGGAATATTACGTAGCCATAAAAAAGGACAAACATACAGACTAAGCAACTTGGATGGAGTTATAGTATATCATACTCAGTGATCTATCACAGAAACAGAGAACAGAGTACTACATGTTCTCACTCATAAGCGGACCCTGAACATTTTCCATAATACTATAAGAAAGGGATTGGCAGTAGCAGGACACTGCCAGGGTGGAGTTGGGGAAGGGGGACATGCAAAATCGATAAGTGTACTTGATCTCAAACCAGGCAAAGTGAGGACCAAAGGGAGACCCAAACTTTACCTGTATGATGACCACTTGTATACCTAATCCTGAATTGTACCCCACATCTTTAAAATATAAAAAAACTTTAATTTTAGCAGAAGTAAAACTATTCCAAAATCTGAAATAATAAAACCCATATTTAATTCAATGTGACAAATTTGTATTGAATACCACCTATGAGGAATAATAGTATCTTTCTTTTATGAAGACTGAAATCTTTTGCAAACATTGTTGCACACTTTCAGTAGAATGTCTAGATCTGATCTCAATAAATTTGTAGCATACAGTACATATAGCTTACTATATATATATATATATATATACAGCAACATTTTTAGTAATGACTTATATGTAATAGTGTCTGCAATGTGGTTTCTATTATAACCATAGTTCTCATCTGCTAGTAACTTTCTCCAAGTTTAATCTTTTGGTTGAAATTTTCCATGCCTTGTTTAAGCTCAAGGGTATTTAAAAATTAATTTTTAAAATTGTAGGGTAATAGTTTTGGCTATCATATATACCTCTTCTAATTTCAATGTAGACAAGAGAAGAAAGAAAAAAACGGGAAGACTTGAGTATATGGGTATGGTATTTGTTTGTACAACTAGAACCATAAAAAGGGCTTTATCGTCTATACCTAAAATCATTGCATTCAACTCATTTCCTAAAGCAACTGGAGCACCAAACTTACTGCTTCCTAGTTTGCCTTAATTGTTGCAGAAACTAGTTCTCTGCATGGAAACAGAGGATAAAAAGATCCTTACAGATTAGATTCCCATGATATTGAAATGTGTATGTTTAACTGATTATTGTGATGAATTGCATACAATGCCTTATCTCTGGGGCTCTTGGGATAGGAGTTCAGGCTTCCCCCATTTTCCTTCCCACCATTCCCTGTCCCATGTGCAAATATAATATTATTTTGGAAAATTAAAAGTGGATAATTATAGTCTTTTAGGTGTTTATATTGAAAAGGCTGTCTCTCTGAATTTAGTTCTTGCAGTCACATTGCCAGATAGGTCTCGGAGGTGTCCTGCAGATATTATTTTTTGTCATAGGATATCTAGAAATGTAGTTGTAAGTGCACCCTCCTCCTCTTATCCAAAAATAAAGAGTAAGCATGCAGCTCTCAGAGAGGTCTTTGGCGGTTAGGCTTAGTGGTAAATGAGGATAAATAACATTCCTAAGGATAAAATGAATGAGGGAGAGGCAGGAATTCTTTTTGGGCCCATACAGTATAAAATGAAATGCCTTTTATCTTACATTTTCTTGTGTCCGAATCTTCACCTCACACTTAAGCTTTATTTCCATCTTAAATGTCATTAGAAAGTTATCACTTTTGAAATTTTTTTGCTTGATCTTTATTGAAAAATAAAACCCATCAAGTTGTCTCAGAGTCCTTTAAAAAGATGATGCCTTAAGTACATCCTTTCTAAGGGCATACCCATCTATGTATATATGCATAATTGCTTTGTGTATTTGTCTATTCTCTTTCTGTAGCTTTCCCATATAGACATATACGTATACTTCCGCGTAGATTCAGAATTTCCCACAAGGAACAAAGAGAATCTCATAATGAAAAGCAACATTTTTTCTGGATCCATGCCAAGGTACCGGATCCTTGTTCTTTTCCAGTTGATTTATCTTAATGATTCTCTGTCAGGCAAAAGCCTTTATGAATTCTGCATAATGTCCTATCCAATTACAGCAGCATGCTTGCCTCGGCTTTGCAAGGCTAAGTGTGAGATGATTTTTCCTCTAAGAATCTTTCCCATATTCAGTATCAAAATAAGACCAGTTACTGCTGGAAGAATGTAATTAACAAAAAGATTTTACTTCAAAACTCATGCTTAGAAAAATTCTGCCTGGATGAATTTTACTTTTTTTGAAAAAATTTGAACCCAGTGTTTCATTTCTTTCCTTGATTCAGTTACTTACAGGTCTTAGAAGTGTGCTTTGAATTAGTTTTATGCTTAAGCAGACAGAATACATTGTCAAAATATTTCCTCTCAGCTTCACTCTTCTGCAGAGAAGCATGGACAGAGCTCTGGGTCAGTCTGTAAAAGCACTGTCTGCTGGAACTTTCTATGATAATAAAAATGTTCTATAATCTGCTCTGCATGATACGGTAATCTGTAGCCATGGTGGTTTATGAGCACTAGAAATGTGACTAGTGTGACTGAGAAACTAAATTTTAAATAGAATTAATTTATATTTAAGTAGCTACATATGGCTAGCGGCTACTCTATTTCAAAACTCAGGTCTATAGAATTGACCTTAGCTTTTAAAAATTTTACCTTAGCTTTCTAAAGGACTTATTTAAAAATTTAATTAATATTAATGTACATATTTAAGGGATGCATGTGCTATTTTAATATATGTATACAACATGTGATGATCAAATCAAGGTAATTGGAATGTCCATCATCTCAAACATTTATCATTTCTATGTGTTGTGGACCTTCAATTCTCTCTTAGCTATTTTGAAATATACAATAAATTATTGTTAGCTACACATATAGCTTATATTGCATAACCTTATTGTGCTATAGAATGCTAAAACTTATTCCTCTTAACTAATTTTATATCCTTTAACCAACCTCTATCTCTACCCTTCCCAGCCTCTGATAACCACTATTCTGTTGCTACTCTCTATTTCTATGAGATCAACATTTTCAGTTTCCAAATATAAGTGAGAACATATGGTGTTTGTCTTTCTGTGCCTGGCTTATTTTTCTTAACATAATGTCTTCCAATCCTATTTATGTTGCCACAAATGACAGGATTTCATTCTGTTTTATGGCTGAATATTATTACATTGTGTATATATGCCACGTTTTTTAAAAAGTCTTCTATTTTTTGGTGGACACAGGTTTATTCCACATCTTGGCTATTGTGAATATGCTGTAATAGACACGAGAGTGCAGAGATCTCTTCAACATACTGATTTCCTTTAATTTCAAGATATATTTAGTAGTGGGATGATGGATCATATGATAGTTCTATTTTTAACTTTTAAAGCAAACTTCATAGTGTTTTACATAATTGCTGTACTAATTTACATTGCCATTTAAACTTGGGTGAGATAATATCTCTTTGTAGTTTTCATGTTTATTTCCCTGATGATTAGTGTCATTGAGCATTTTTTTGTATACCTACTGGCCACTTGTAAGTCTTCTTTTGAGAAATGTCTATTCATTTGTCCATTTTTATCAGATTGTTTGTTTTGTTTTGTTTGTTTGTTTTTTGCTATTGAGCTATTTGAGATCCTTATACATTCTTCATCATGATATTTCTCCTACTAGGTAAGAACAAGTTCCTTATATATTTTAGATATTAATCCTTTGCTAGATGAATAGTTTGCAAAAATTTTCTTCTATTTTGTAGGTTGTCTCTTACTCTGTTGATTGTCTCCTTTGCTGTGCAGAAGATTTTGAATCTGATATAATACTGTTTGTCTATTTCTGCTTTTGATGTTTGTACTTTTGAAGTAGTATTCCAAAAAAATCTTTGCCCAGATCATAGTCCTGAAGCTTTTCCCCTATTTTCTTCTAATAGTTTTATAGTTTCAGATCTTAAGTATTTAATCCATTTTGAGTTGATTTTTCCATGTGGAAAGAGATAGGGGTCTAATTTCATTCTTCTGGTATATGAATAACCAATTTTCACAGCACCGCTATTGAAGAGACTGTCCTTTCCCCAAAGTATGTTCTTGACTTCATTGTCAAAAATCAGTTGGCTGTAAAAGTATGGATTTATTTTTGGGTTTTCTGTTCTGTTACATTGGTCTATGTGTCTGTTTTAATACCACTACCATGCTGATACTGGTATAAAAACAAAACAAAATAAAACAAAATGTGTGTGTGTGTGTGTGTGTATATAGTGTATATGTGTGTGTACAAGTACACACAAACACACAGTTTTGTAATATATTTTAAAATCATGTAGTTTGATGCCTTCAGGTTTGTTCTTTTTGCTCAGGATTGCTTTGGCTATTCAGGAATTTCTGCAATTCCATACACATTTGAGGATTTTTTTTTTTTCTATTTCATGAAGAATGTTATAGGTGTTTTAATAAGAATTGTATTGAATCTGGGGATTATTTTGTACAGTAGGGACATTTTAACAATATTCGTTGTTCCAATTCATGAACATGGGGTATCTTTTCATTTTTTGGTGTCTTCTTCAACTTTACCAGTATTTTATGATTTTCATCGTAAAACTCTTTCACCTATTTGTTTAAATTTATTCCTAAACATTTTATTTTTTTTGTAGCTATTGTAAATGGGATTAATTTCTTGATTCCTTTTTCCAGTTGTCCACTATCAGTAGAAATGCTACTGATTTTAATATGTTAATATTGTATCCTGCAACTTTACTACATTTGTTTATCAGTTCTAACCATTTTTAATGGAGTCTTTAGGTTTTTCTAAATATGATATTATATCAAATGCAAACTTGAACAATTTGACTTCCTCCTTTCCAATTTGGATGCCCATTGATTTTTTCTCTTGCCTAATTGCTCTGACTAGGACTTATAGTACTATCTTGAAAAAGTAGTGAAAATGGGCGTCCTTGTTTGTTCCAGATCCTAGAGGAAAGGCTTTCAACTTTTTGTCATTCAATATGGTATTAATTGTGGGTTTGTCACATATGGCCTTTATTGTTTTAAGTTGTATTCCTTTTATACATAATTTGTTGTCAGTTTTTATTATGAAGAGATGTTGAATTTTTATTAAGTTATTTTTTTGGCATCTATTAAGATGTTCTTATGGTTTTGTTCTTTATGCTGTTGATGTAGTTCATGGTTATTAATTTGTATATGTCGAACATTTCTTACATCCTTGAAATAAATCTCACTTAATTATGGTATATAATTTTTTTGATGTGCTGTTGGATTTGGTTTGCTAGTGTTTTTTAGAGGACTTTTGCATCTCTATGTTAATCAGGAATACTAGCCTGCAGTTTTCTTTTTTATTGTGTCCTTGTCTGTTTTGGTATCAGGATAATGTTGTCCTTGTAGAATGAGTTTGAGTGAATTCTCTCCCCTCCAATTTTTGGGAATAATTTGAGTAGAATTGGTATTAGTTTTTAAATACCAATGTTCAAGTTTGGTATAATTTATCAGTGAAGCCATCTAATCTTGGGTTTTCCTCTTTTGGAAGAGTTTTAAAATTTTTGATTAAATCTTGCTATTTGTTTTTGACTTGTTCAGGCTTTCTATTTCTTCATGTAGGTTATATGTATCCAGAAATTTATCCATTTATTCTAGGTTTTAAAATTTGTTGGCATATAGTTAACAGTTTCTAATGATCCTTTATAAAACTTTCCTTCTACTCATTTTGGGTTTGGTTTGTTCTTGATTTTCTAGTTCCTTGAGGAGAATTTTCAAGTTTTAAAATTTGAAATCTTTCTACTTTTTTTTTGACATAAATGCTTATTGTTATAAACTTCCCTTTTGGCACTGATATTGTATATCCCATAGGTTGTGGCATGTTGTGTTTATATTTTCATTCATTTCAAAAAGTTTAAAAATTGTTTTCTTTTCTTTTTTTTTTTTTTTTCTCGTTCAGGCACCCTTGTTGATAAGAAGTGTCCCCCCATCCCCAGACAGGTATTTACTACCATTAATCCCTTCCCCTATCCCCCCCCATAGTTTCCCACCACTGTCAGTCATTTCCTTGTGGTAATACGTTGGATGATCAAGGTCTACTATATGAGTGAGAACATGTGCTACTCAGTTTTTTGTTTCTGTGAGAGGTCACTCAGTATTATAGAGTCTAGTTCCATCCAGGTTGCTGCGAACTTCATGAATGTGGTACATATACACAATGGAATACTACGCAGCCATAAAAAAGAATAAAATTTTTTTTCTTAATTTCTTCATTGACTCAATGGTTGTTTGGGAGCATGGTGTCCTTACAGATGACATGAGTCTCTTGTAAGCAGCACAGAGTTGGGTTTTGATTGTTGTTTTTTTTAAATCCATTTATTCACTCTGTATCTTTTAATTAGAGAATTTAATTCATTTATGTTCAAGATTATTATTGATAAGTATGGACTTCTGCCATTTTGTTAATTGTTTTCTGGTTGTTTTGTAGATCTTTTGTTTCCTTCTTCCTTTCTTGCTTTATTTCTTTGTGGTTTGATGACTTTCTGTAATGGTAAGCTTTGGTTCTTTTCTTTTTATCTTTTATAGACTTTTTCTTTGTGGTTACCCTAAGGCTTACATAAATATCTTACACTTATAACAGGTTAATTTAAGCTAATAACAGTATGGAATTTAATTCTGAAAATTGTACTGAGATTTTTGGAAAATTGCTACCGTTCTCACCATCTAATACTATAAAAAACCACTCCAAATTTATTGACTTAAAACAATTTTTTATTGTTTCTTATGATTCTGTGGGTTTATTACACTTACCTGGGCAAGTCTTACCTGGGGTTCCACAAGTGGTTGCAGTCAGATGTCAACTGAGATGATGTCTAAGATAGTTTTCCACTGCATGACATTTGCCTGGGCTGGTTTGATTGGAACAGTTATGGGCTAACCAGGCATCTCTCTTTTCATGGAGCATCTACTCATGATTAGCTTGTGTTTTCTCACAGCATAGCAGTTTCCGGAAACTGAAATTATTACATGGTTTTGGACTTCTCCCAGAGTGAGTGTTTGAAGAGACAGAAGGTAGGAACTGCCATGTTCTTCCGGCATGGAGACTTGTCCAGTATCACTTCTTCTATGACCTATTGGTGAGAACAATCACAAAGTCTATCCAGATTTAAAGAGAGGTGGCCTAGACTCTACCTCTGGATGGGAAGAAGGTCAAAAAATTTGTGGCTATTTTTTGTTTTCTACAGCCACTCTGTAGAGTGACACATTCTCCTAATTGTCACCAGTGAAGAATGTGAAGGCAAATGCCTTTATCTAACCAATAAAGTAATTTCAACTTCTTATATTGTGGCCAAGAAATGACAAGAATAAATAATGCTTTCAATGTTTTCTAAAATGAACTAGGGAACCTCAACATAAAGATGAGTTTAGTGGTTTTTCTAACCTAGGATTTATTTTCATGAGAAGAACAAACATGATTAGATAAAGTCATTTTCACTGTTCTCAAATGAGTGAGAACACCAAATTCTGGCTAAAAGTTCTATCCACACTGCATTTTATCTCTGAACATGTGATGGTCATTTTATTTCTTTATTTATCTGAGACAGGCTGGAGTCCAGTGGCACAATTCCATCTCACTGCAGCTTCGACCTCCCAGGTACAAGGGATTCTCCCACCTCAGCCTCCCAACTAGCTGAAATAATAAGTACATACCACCATGCCTGCTAATTTTTGTAATTTTTGTAGGGATGAAATCTCTTTATGTTGCCCAGGCTGGTCTTTAACTCCTGGGTTCAAGTGATTCTCCTGCCTTGGTCTTCCAAAGTGCTGGGATTATAGGCTGCGCCATGGTGCCCAGCCATTGATCATTTTAGTTTCTTGTTTGGTTAGGGAAGATACAATGATAGAGTGTTTTTTTATTAAACTTTTAAAAATTCTAAAACATTCAGTATCAGGCTGATTTTTTTTTAAAGAAAATAGTTAATAATCCCATGTTAATAAAAACTCATCAGTTTCTATCAGTAGTATGTAAGTTTGGTGTATCTGAATTTTTCATGTTGCTTTTCAGATAAATTTGGTTATCTAATTTGCATCGAAGAATATGTTCAAAATATTTATTCAGTTTAACATCAACCTTCTTCAGCTTTTAAACATCTATAATGACACCCTGTTGTCAGCCAACTTCCACCTGTCTTGTCCACAAGAATTATGTACGGGTGAACATTGCTTCTATCCTTTAAGGTTGACTGCATTCCAGGACTGTTGCTAACAATTTTGTCTTGCCATTTGGTGTTAATCAATAATGTTCATGGGGCACCACAGGATGGCCAGGGTCAAAATCTCTACATCATATGGAGAGTTAGGACTTTCATCAAATGTAAGACCTTCATTTAGTCTTGGGATTGTTCCCATATCCAACTGTCACATTATCAAATAGCCTCCTGAAGAAACTTTTTGTATTGCTTTGATTTGACTTTTTGCACTCAAATCTTTATGGCAGAGTGTGTTTTTTGGTAATTAAATTCAACAAGGCTTTAAGATCTATTTTGCAGAAGGAAACTGTGTAGGGCTTCCTTGGTGCATACTGATCAAAGGAGTGCTCTTCTCATCACTGTTTGGGGGCCAGATTAAGGGGTGATTGGTGCCCTGATGATTCTTTGTTGCATTTACCTCTTTCCTCTTTGCTGCTGTCACCTCTGTTCTAATCTCATAACTCACACAACTCTGTTTCCTAAGACCTTGCATTAGTTTACTTTAGTTCCATTTATTCTGGCAGCTGTAGCTGAGGCTCGGGCCCTCTTATTATCATGGCTGCTGGTACCTGGCAGGGCTTTGTTTTATTTTTATTTTTAGCACCGAGAGAATGGGATGAATAATGGGTTTGACTGTGGAGTTAGGGATGTTTGGCAGAACTAAGAAATCAGTATAAGGGAACTGAAATGACATTTGTGGCTCCCACACCTCAGAAGATTGTGGCATTTCTTCATCCCCACAGCTACCATCTAGTCCAAACTGTCAGCAACTCATGTATTCTTCCTCCTCTTCAGAACATTTGCGTTCACTGCCAGAGTGATGGTTTGGGAACGTGTACCTGTTCAAGTCTCTCTCCTGTTTCCGTTTCTTCCTGTTATCCTTAGTATAAAGCTCAGTACCTTTAATACCAGAGTCAACCAGTCAGACTGCTAATCTGAAACAACTTTGTAACAGAGATTTCATTTTTGTCAAAAGTTATCATACTTCCTGTGTTTAGTTTCAATGCTTGCAACAAAGAGTGATCTCTGGAACACAGCTTATAAATTCACAGTGGCGACACTGCCTGAGATATTTTTAGTTATTTGTAGTACATAGGTACAAAGAAGGTCATAAGTCAAACGTGATAAAAAGAAAAGAACTCTTCTTTTGCAGAAAACCTTGATCCTCATTTCACATTGCTGGACTTTGCTTTGTGCACATGGTGCTTGGCCAACCCCAGCTTTACATGAAAGGGCTTCATCAGCTTTTAATAAACCATATGGTAAAACCATCTACACATATTTCTTCTGATACCTTCAGGCACTGCTAAGCAGCTGGTATTAATGAATAAGAATGGCCAGTGAAATCATGGTATGTTGTTACTAGGAAGGAACAGCTTATAGCCAGAAGAATTATAGATTACTAGGCAAGAACACACAGGAATAGAAGGGATGTGTGATTTCTGCTTTTCATCTAGATTTGGCCACCTGTACTGCTTAAGGCAATCCAATGCCGGGCTGATTAGCAAGGATTAATTAGACCTACTGCTGGTGGTTCTTGGAGATGGGACCAATACTCTCAATATCAAAAGTGTTTCAGGGTCAATGTCTCTAACTGAAGCCACTGGGGAAACTGTAAAAAGAGACATCACCAACAACATTTTATAATGTCATTTCTCTAGATATTTCATCTTTCCTTGTGTAAGACTTTTATTTCTTCTCACTATATATGTTAAAATGTTTATTGTATTGAACACAATTCCTACTATAACTTTTAAGAGACTCAATTCCTACAATAATCCAGATGTAGAAATTTTCCCATCTGCATGGGATCCTTTTCAGTTTTATATGAGCTTTGATGCAAAACTCAAGTCTTTTCAACAGGTTCCATTAAAAAAACAAAACATTGTTTGGGGGTAGTTTTCATATTATTCTACATTTCCCTTTGAAGCATCCCTATTATTATAGCTAGAGTGCTTCCTTCAGAGCCCTGGCCTCCAACTTTTCCCTTATCCTTTACCCAGAGCTAAGTGTAGTTCCTCCAATTCGTTTTTTCTTTTCTATGCTATTCAGAGTAGGTTCCCTTTTTACCAAGAAATCTGGCTGACTTTGACCAATAGACTCAAAAAGGAGTTTTTACAGCAAATGTTGTTGACCAGCAATAGGTAAGAGAGCATTTTCTCTAATCCTTACACTATAATATTTTGGAATTGGTGTCTCCTTTTCCTACTTCACCTGTTTTT
>CAUYQG010072350.1:0-55731 GCA_963574415.1 Tarsius wallacei | reverse complement strand
TCATCCACCTGCCTCTGTGTCCACGTGAAAGTCTTGTGATTTAACCCGTGGAAATTTGGGATAAAAGAAGCATGAAGACTTCCATTAAACGGCTTCTGCTCAAATCCGTTTGAACAGTGGTCCATTCTTTTTCTCTCTTTTTCTTTTTCCTTCCTTTTCTCTATATCTATCTCTTCTGCAGAACCGACTCCTGCACTAGACGGGAGCCCAGCGTATCGGCTCTTGCACTAGACAAGAGTCCAGTTTCCAGGGTGTCGACTCCTGCATTAGACAGGATCGGCTCCTGCACTAGACAGGAGCCCAGGAACAATCGCCGACGCCGCCACACCGCTCAGGGACCCTAATCTCTCCGTGGGGGCTGGTCCCCCACAAGCAGTGACTCCTATACTCTGTCAGATGATGGCTTTCTTTAGAGAATAAAATAAAACCTCTTTATCTAAAACTTGAATAAATAAAAGTGCCCACAGTAGAATCTTCTTCTAAAATTATATATACTTCCAAGATAGTGTTTCTCTACTTTTTTGAGTGTTCTGGCACTCAAGCATGCTTCAGATGCATTCATTTAATCATGCCATGCCCTCCCATGTCCCACTATAGATACAATTCTTTATACTCCGGTGTGCTCTTTAAGGGTCCTGATGGTCATAATTGCTTATTTTATTGCCTAATATAGTTTATTTAATACATATATTCAATAAGTGTAACTTACTTCTAGGTTCCAAACAAGATCTTGTTTCCCTGGATCTACAATACCTAACTAAAGGATAAAATCTTGTAGCATTTCATTTTCATTATTTATTTTTTTTGTCTTTCCACATACCATAGTGTCCTCTCACTTGATCCTGGTTCTCACTATAAAAGACGATTTAGTTTATAACAATTTTCTTTTGGTAGTAGACATCTGAATTCTAATGAGTGAACTGGCCCTTGAAGGAAATTTATCAGCATCAACTAAGTGATCTACATCTGAAACATTCCATGATGAGCCATCCCTCAGGGGACCCATCTTATTTGCATATGGAAAGAAGTGCCTTTGCCAATCATAATAAAATGAAACAATAACCACGACACAGAAAAAAAATGATCACATGTCTACCATGTTCTCTTTTCTGATTTTACTGTTTCTCTTTGGGTCCTGCTCAATACTTATTTTCTAAAGAAAGAGCTTCCTTATCTTCCTTCTTCCTAATGTATTCAGTGTCTTCCTTTTCCATATTCTTCAAATGCATGACTGCCAGACACATTTTTCTTAAACATAGTTATAATAGTAATTTTCCTACTCAAAACTCAGTGGCTCTCTATTTCTTACTCAAACGTGTCCTTCTGACTTTTGTATTCATAAAGAACTTCACACTGGTCCAACTTTCCCTTCAGATCCTATCCCACCAACCTCTGCATGATGCTCCAGTCAAATGTGCCTGCTTGGTGTACTTTCATTACACCACACTCTTTCCTGACACTTTGGCTTTGTCATCATTTCTTCCTTCTTATGAAATGTCTGCCTTCTTATTGATAGAACATTTGCCCATTCTCAAAGTTAGTCTGAACTTACTTCCTCTGCAAGGCATTCCCCAGTTCCCACAAGGGAGCATGCTTTCTCCCTGTCTTTAATCTCTTCCCTGAACTGTTTTTTATTTCTCTCAGGGCTCTCCATCTGGCTTGTTTTCTAAAGATCTATATCCTACACTGTCTCCTGAGATTATAAAAGCTTGGAGGGAATGGGGTATCTGTTCTTTAATTCCCTGTTAACCTCTATCACTATGATTTGAGTCCAGTAGATATGCCACAAGTATTTGAGACAAGTCTCCTTAAAGTGTAGTGAAAGATTAGGGCTGAGAGGGATGAGCTATATTCTCCTACGTCTGAAATATTAAAAAGAAAACCTAACGGGGAGACACAGACATTGTCTATATAATATAGGGCCTTTTATTCCTATGTTTTGAATTCGAAAACCTACATATTTTTTTCCTGTACCAGCCATTTCCTCTCCACCTCCACCCTCACGCACACACATATGGGTATAGATGGGCCTTGTGTTCAACTTGATGAATAAGCAGGTTAAACTCACTGTGCTTATTCTGAATTGGGTAAAAATATGTAACACCCTTTAGGTGAAAATAGTCTTTAGTGAGGAAGAAAAGTCAACATTTCTTTATAACAGTTACAATCCCTTTATTGTGCTGCTTTGTACAGAGAAAGTAAAACAATATGATTACATATTTAAGAAGAAAAAATGTGTTTTAACTATACCTGGTAGAATGTGGAATAAAAAGTAATATGGACCAAAAAAAAAAAAAAAAGACCAAATAGCTTCTGTTCAGTACACAGCAAAACTATGAACATTTAGTGACATCTGGGCAAAAGAGTAAGCCGGAAAAACAATCTGTGTTTAGTGACACATTTTTGAGACCAACTCAAGGAGCAACTTTTAAGGACAAAACAGCAAATGGGTGTTTTATGTTGGGCAGATTATTTTGTTTTTCCTTTTGCAGGGCTGCCACTCAGTAATCACACACGCTATAATGCTGGTGCTCAGGTCTCAGAAACTCTTCAGAGGTTGAGTGGCATGGCTTGTCTGGAAACTGCCCCTTGATGATGAATGTTGCCACTCCTGGTCTTGTTTCTTTTAATGATAGACCTAGTAAAAGTTGGATGTCCTTGATGTGTAGCAACTGGAGATGCCATTCTAATATCTTCTGTAGCAAATAATGAAAGCGCTAAAGGGGCTTTCTTTGTCAATCAGTCTAAGAAACTCAAAGATTCCATTCCACTTTCCAGGGTTTAGTTTATTTCATTGTGATGAAAAACACAACCAATCTAAATGTTGAATTCACTGTAAAACTTGAAATTTCTTATGCACAGACCAGGTAAGATCCCAAAGGAGAATGTTCTTTCTATATCAAATTGGATTTAAAAAGGGTAACCTTACTTTTTAAAGCCCCAGAACATGTATACGCTGTAACCAGCTCTGCACTGACTGTCTTGACTCAAGTCCTTGAAAGGTGAGGATCATTACCACAGCATCTGAACATATCCCTGCCTGCCACCTCTCCTATATCAAATTCACACTTCACTCTGCTGCCACCCAGACGTCACAAAAAGTTAGTTAAATCTTGCTATCGGTTAAAATGCTTCTGAAGTTTCTCTTTGGCAGGCCAGCCAAGGCTTGTGAAGACCTGGCCCTGCCTTTGTTCTCACCATTTTCCTCTGGCAGCCATGACAGCAGTACATAGAATCAGGTAGACTGTCCCCTTTCACCCTAACCTACGATGCTGTTTGACTTTCATGTCCTCTCCTGAATGTTTTTCTCCTTCTCGCCCTTTGCTCCCAGGCTATTTCCTACTCAACCTTTCATTCTCAGAGACTCAGTCTCACCCTTTCAATCTCTTCGGTGATGCTTCTCTGATGCGCCTCCCATCTCATGTGGCCACAACTCTTGTGATTGTTCTTTCATAGCTCTTACCCCACTGTATTGTCACGGTGCACTTCCTGTCTCTCCACGAGGATCATTTGCTATGCCTTTTTTGTCGTTCTTTTAGCCTTCCCTCAACAACCCTATTATCTGGGGCAGTGTTTGTTAACATAAGATCTACTCTACATTGCTGAAAAGCGATGCACTTACTTTATACTCCCACCCCACTTCTCTTTGACATTCATTATCCCTTTTCTGTACCTGATTCAAAACAAATAATACAGTACTCAAAGCCATTCATTGTGCTTGGGCACAAGAACATGAACAAATCACTGTTTAATTGACTAAACACTGTTTCATGTTCTAATACCCATCAGATATTTCTGATTCAGTAGCAGGGTTGTTGGGATTATTTCATTTTAATGGTTAATTTTGATTAAATTGATCAGTGCAAAGCATATTCCATGGAGGGGTGATTAGAAAAATTGGTGCCTGTGGGTCTCTGACAAAAGATGGACCAACCTGTTTAGCATAAGACCTGAGGTTATCTTAAGAATGTTTTGGAAAATTGTTCTGCAGCTGAGTCTGTAGTCACAGTCCACAAGCCTAGAGAGGAAATCACACACTGAGAGACTGTACTCCAAGAAGTATTATTGATGGTGATGAAAATGTGCTCAGAAAGAGTAATAAATCAGGTGCTATTTGACCCATTTCATGAACTGCACTCTGTTAGGTTTTTATAGTAAATACTTCTCAATGTGTTCACCATCTCTTCCTGTCCTCCAGAATATGTGCATTCACATGGACAAGACAGACACACAAACACACACACTCTAGCAAGATTTAGGTAGGAAGTAATCCAGGCAGGAGAGATGGATATAGCGAGTAGGGATTTTATGTTAACAAAAGTCCTGCAACTTGTAGTCAGAAATGATGGCATAGAAAGTGATCATTGCTGTTTGATTGTATGAGTCTACCATTAATTAATTTGAAAAAGCATTGTTGGTATTTTGAACACAAGTTATTATAGTCATTGCCTCATTTGTAAGGAAGTAAAAAAACTGTAATTTTTAGCAGTGAGTTAAGATTGACAAGTGAAGAAGCTATGCTCCCACACTCAATTAAGCAAAAGATAACTAAGGATTTATGTAAGTTACTATAATGTCTTTTTGTTTAGGTTCTAAGTTCCTTGAAGGTAGAAATGAAAGCATCTACCAGCTATTGCACTGATGATGATCAAAATTCCATGCCTCATATATGTAACTGTGTCTACACTGAGGAATTTGTTATCATAAAAAATAGAAACCTGTCTCAAATATTTTTAAATTTATATTTGAAGCACAGCCTCTTTTTGAGGAAATCTGTTTGGACTACTTCCAAAGAGTTTTATGGAAGAGTCAAAAAGTATGCCCTTTAAGGCTGTCTGATCTTTTCTTGACATGGGCAGAATTTTGGGCAGCCTTTATAAACTGATTGCCCAGCTGAGTCAGTGGCTATGGGCAATGGGAAAGACCAATGTGTCTGGACTGGGCCTGGGGATGGCGGATAGAGGCTAGGAAGCATCAGAGGCTAACGTCCTAGACCTCCTGTGCTCCAGGCGCCAGGGGACAGAGACTTTCTTATACTTTATTTCATTGATTGCTCACAATAAATTTGCAGTGGAAATTGCATTGTCTCTTTTAATATGTGAAAAACAGAGGCTGCTGGAGATTGAGAGATTCGTCCACATAGGCCATGCATGGAGGTTGTGCACAGAAGAGGCAGGGTTTAAGTTCAGGTAGCTTGAAAGCAGTGCTCTTCCTTATACCTTATAACAAGGGGCATTACCTACAGCAGACTCGGGAGGCATTGTACTTGTGCTTCTTTCTACTTGGACGCTGTGTGACCTTGGGCAGGTCACTTAATGTCTCAGGGTTTGTTTCCTCAGCCCTTGGCACAAGTAACAATGTGTTCATCATAGGGGTCTCCTGGTGGCCCAACAAAATAACATGTCAGAAATCGTTTTGTACATTACAGAACACTGAATAAATATAAAGGGTTATTCTTATACGTATGGCCTTTGGCCCACACCTGAAAAATGAGATATTAAAAAAGAGTAAAGCAACTTGAGAGACACTGGTTTTGTGGTCTATGAACTTGCTTCTGCAGTTTCATGAAGTTTTTTTTTTTGCTGCAAGGGTCTATTAATTATAGCTGCCAGTCTTCAGTACACTGCTTATCTTACATACAATTAATTATTCCATAAATCAAATAAGCAAGTTGTTGGCAAATGACATCTGCAATCTTTGAACTGACAGCAAAATATATTATGGACCATAAATATTACAGGCCAACTTTTCTTTTCTAGACATTTTGGTGCTGCTACCAAAATGCTGTGCAAAAACACTTGTGCTTACTGGTGGTGGCAGAACATGTCCGGCCCTTTCTGCAACTCATGGAACAGCTCTTCAAGTTCTAATCTCAGGTCAGCAGGCTCGTCTGTTGACTTAAGACAAAAGTGGGATAATGGAGATTTCGTAAACATGATTCTGTCAGGGTGTGATAACACACTTTATTCTGAGAACTCTGGTCCCTAAAGAATACTTTTCTGATTTTATGTGACCCTACTTCCTGCCTCTAACAGTACCTGGAATAATGCCTGGCACATGGTAGCTACTCAACAAATGTCTACCTCAGACTCCAATCTTAGACCATTTGCCTTCTTGTTTCCTCAGTATGGTTGACTGATTGTTTCTTCTCTTGCATCTTCACATGATTAATATTTAGGGTCTTACTCCTGACGCAAACCCTGCTGCAATCCATCTGGATTGATGTTTAAAGTCTGGGTTGTCTTATTGGCTTCCAGTCAGTTTACAACGGACAAATTATGGTTTTGCCCATGTTCGTGGATCTCTGCTTCCCTCTCCCCTTCCACTGAAGCACTGGCCTGCTTGGTTGGGGTGAGGGGTGACCCTTTGCATAGCAATCGTTGTTGGTAGGGGTTGACAGAATATAGTCACTCTTGGTGGCTTGATTTAAGGTATTTTGCCATAGCTCACAAAATATTTTTTTCCACTTCTTAACAAGGTCAGACTTCTTAATAAGGGAATTTGTTACAACGTAATCTATTCTTGACCTAGAGAGGTACAAGTAGTTTTCAATTACCTAATTTAGTAAATTGTCTGTATATTGGTAAATTATAAAATATCTCTTCCAGTCTTTCACCAATCTATTATCCTGCCACACTTTTATCTTTACAAATGAGACATGTCAATTAAAATGGAAACATTAATTTATTTAAGCCCCTTAATGTTTCTTTAAAAACAGCAAACTGCTCTGTATAGTCATACAACCATCATAAAAAGGCCATACCATTACCATCTATCATGAAATGAATACCATATTTTGTTGATTCTAATATGCACATCTTTTAACATGCTAATATGTCTAAACTTGGCTGCATTTTATCATTAAAGGCATGTTAGTACTATTTCATGATTTCATGGACTGTATTTTTTCTCTATTAGGACTATATAAAATAGTGACATGGCCGGGCTCAGTGGCTCAGCCTGTAATTCCAGCATTTTGGGAGGCCAAGGTGAGTGGATTGCCTGAGTCCATGGGTTCAAGACCAGCCTGGGTAACTTGGTGAGACCTCAATGCTACAATAAATCAAAAATTAGCTGGGTGTGGTAGCACCCGCCTGTGACTTCAGCTACTTGGAAGGCTGAGGTGGAAGGATTGCCAGTGCCCAGCAGGCCGACGCGGGGGTAACCATGCGTGTGCCACTGCACTCCAGCCTGGGCAATGGAGTGAGACTCCAACTCAAAAAAAAAAAAAAAAATAGTGCCATATTATGCAACCATTGGTGCCTTAGAATTTATGAAAATTCTTTTCAAACTAATCATAGCTAAGAATTTTAATTCATGTTTGGCAGATATTGTACAGTGTCTCATTCATTCTCTTTTTGCTTTGCTTCTTTGTACTATAGAAGTTTCAATGCTTAAGATTTTTTTTCAGGCTTCAATGTAGCTAGAGTGCTGGCTGAGAACTGAATGTTGACAAATAGATGAGTACCCCAAACCTGGAAGTTGGGAATGAGACAAAGAGTGCCTTCCTGTCCCCAGCAGGTGTGTGCTACCAGCAATCGGGATTTGGAAGAGCAATTTGCAAGAGCATTCTAGTAGACTTTTTTCCAGTTTCCTGGTCCCAGAGGCAGCTATGGATGTGGCAACAGTAGGTACAATGGGTTCTTCTCTGAGATGTGCTCTCTCACTAAATAGTTCTAGTGGTGGGATCACAGTAGTGCATCTGCATTGTTTTAGAAGCAATTCCTAGAAGCCCAGCCCAGAATCCACTCTTCTAGCCTTTCCAACAATTTTGTAAACACTGAACTCACTGTACTGTAACTCTTACAGCTGCAAAAACTTGGAGTTTTCTTTACTGGGTGCTTGACATATCAGATTATTATATGCACACTAAAACAAATAATAAATGTATCAAGTAAATAAGAGATCTATTACTTATTTTCTTTCTTAAATCAAATCTAGTTACATTTTCAAACCTGATATACAATAATGCAATGCAAATGATTTCTTTTAGAAAACAGCACTTAGAGATTCTATTACCTCATTACATGATTGTAAAGGAAGCATTATTGTTTCAATAACATCTTTAAGTTTTTTATCTGAGGCAGAAAAGGACAAGCAAACAAGTAGGTGGACATATAAACAAATCATTGTTAAATTATGAAAAAATAACTCACACAACACTTTCACATTTATCTTGCCATTTGTCACTTGGAGAAATGGAGTTTAAAGAAAAGAAAAAAGACACTATATGGGATACCAACCTGAACCACCAGTTTGACCTTAAATAAGTCATTTCATTTTACTCTGACTCAGATTTTCTTTCTGTAAAATATGGAGAATGAAACCTATCAATTGCCTGAATTTCAAGGATATTGTCAAGAAGAATATTAATGTACTTGGCTGTATCTGGGAAAAAATTTGTAAGTTTTGGGTATTATTAAAATTAGATTATGTACTATTTGTATTATCTTTATTGTTAAAACTTCATAAAGCATCATCAAATTTTGAAATTAACTATATATAGAAGATTGATCTAATGAAATAGAGCATGTCTACCTGATTTTTCTCTTTCCAAATTATAGTTTCAATTTGCATTGTGAAAGAGCTCTGTCCATAGACATGATAATGAAATATATCCCAAGGTTAAACCAGGATTTCTCTGAAAGCCGTTAGGGATCAGTTCAATGCTAAAAATAATTCACTAATAAATGTTCCTCATTTTAAGTTCTCTTCTCAGAAATAATTAAAGGGTACATCTTAGAGACTAGTCATTTTTAGGTTAACTGACACTTTTTAAAATTCTAAGTTTTTTCTTCTTTTTTGTTTAGATTTATGATACTTAAGCCACTTATTCATATGAAAATACTTCTTTGGATATGTCAGTTATGTTAAACAAAGGAATAAAAATTAGTCATATATTTTTGCCTTAGAATACAATTTTCATTTCTATTAAGCTCCATTTTAAAATAAAACTAATGCCCCTTGCTAGCATCTTATATATGACTTTTCAGTGGTTTAAACAGCATTAGATGTCAAAGTTGATATTAATATGAGGAAAAAATAAGTTAAGCTTTGAGATTTGACTATTTCCTTATTACCAACTTGAGTTATATATCTATTTTAAGTAGCAAGAATTAAAATTTCTGAGTGATCACATTTCTACAGCTAATGCTAAGGCTGTTTAATGAGATGGTTACATGCACAAACTCTGGAGATGACTACAAGAATTCAAAGTCTGCTAGACCAATTTATTAGTCAGATTAATTTAGAAAAATTATGTAACTTTTCTGCACTTCTTTATTTGAAAAAGAGACAACAATAACATCTACTTTTTAGAGTTTTCATGAGCATTAAATGAATTGGTACATTTAAGAAGGGTCTTAAAACAGAGCCCACATTGCTCAATAAACTATTATCACTTACTGTAACAAGATACAACACTGTCTTTCTTCCCTGTCTCCAGGGCCTATCATCTTTAGAAACTTGACTTACCACATGCTCAGGACCAAAAAAAAAAAATTTTTTTTTATACTTCACATATAAGCCATTATATTAAATAACAGAAATCAAAACAGTAGAAAATAATCCTAATTTAGTAAACTTGAGGATTGGGATTGCTCTTAATGTTTCTACAAATACATGCCCATGATTTGCTATGCAATTAGAGTATATGAAAAGGTAGTAAGACAAATCTAAACATCGCCAACATTAAAGACATTCAACCACTTGACTAGATTCCTCAGCTTTCAGACAATGATTGCTAAATTTCAGAGACCTGGATAAAACATTTGCCTCCAAATGTGTGTCGATTAAACTTCAGCTTCTTAGAATGTTAAATGAAAATAAAAATAGAATACCAAAGTCAAATAAGTTAAATAATTAATAAAAAAATGCATACTATATTCTCTCTTCAAAATTCACATTATTCATTAGTATACTACAGTATTAAAAGAAAGAAACTGATTTAATTACATTGAACAAATTTCTTCCAAACATTTGATCATAAAATCAAATTTGCCCTCATTACCCTGTGGAATGTTCTGCAGAACTGATGATCCAAAGGATCCACTTGGAGAAATGACAACATAGAAATAATAATAGCGACGGGGTCTCTAAGCGTGTCTATTTACGCAAAAATTCTGCTGCCTAAATATCAAACTGTTGTTGTTTTAATTTATTTAGACCTTCTTGAAGTACTTGATGTAAATTATATTGATCCATGGACAAGACTGATATCAGCAAGATGGTGAAATAGGAGTATTTTTTTCTTTTCTTTAACCATCAGTCTGGGAATTCAGTGGAGAAGTTCTAGCATATAGTTGAAGGAAAAAAATTTGAGAATAGATGTATTAAAGAAGGTAAGAAGAACATTTACCTATATCATCTTGCTCCCAAGGCAGCATAGCTTAGTGCTAAGAGAGACACTTCCTCAACCCACAACTGCTCCCATGGGGGAAAGTAAAGCATAAAGAATGAGTGCCTGGCTATTCCAGCTGTTTTGAGAACTTTCCAAGAAGCCCATCTCTCTTTAATTGTATCCAGAATACTGAGGTGATTAGAATGGCTGAGTGGCTGGGAAAAGCTGGAGGCAGAGAAGAAAGTAGAGAACTCACAGCCACTAGGACTTGAAACTCAGTAAAGAGTGTATATCACACCAACTGCTTTATGGACAACATCAAGAGGCTCATCTAAGAACCAGTTGGAATACCTTGTCTGTAGCACATTCCCCTTATCTAGACTATGGGCACCTCAAAGGCTTCATGTGCCTTCCCTTCTCCCTCATATTCATTTCCCTGAATTTGTCCCCCAGAGGATGAGTGCATGCCTTCTCAGACAGCATGTTAGTACATGCAATGAGCAGGTTCAACTTTGCAGGATTGGAGAAGGCATATACAAAGTTGAATATTTTAGGGTACTGCCCTAGAGAAAGCAAATAGGAGTCTCTCAGGACCCTACTTAATTTTGTGGGATAAAGGGAAGACATACATTCTTATGAATGTTTCATTTCCTTAACCCCAAGAAGGGTAAAGTGGATGTATCCATAGAAAATGTCTGGGAGGCTGAGATAGTAAGATCACTTGAGCCCAGAAGTTAGAGGTTACAGTGAGTTATGATTGTGCCACTGCAATTCAGCCTGCTGGGAGATAAAGCAAGACTCTGTCTCAAAAAATAAAATATAAAAAAGGTCTGGGAGATGAATCCCTAGCTAGGTTGACTGATAACAGTGTTTCTTTCAAAACCAGTCAGCAAAGACTGGAGGAGGTAATTGCTTCTTTATATATAAAGATAGATGTGAGCCGGGCTTGGTGGCTCAGCCTGTAATCCCGCGCTTTTGGGAGGCTGAGGTGAGTGGATTGCCTGAGCCCGCGGGTTCGAGACCCGCCTGGGCAAGCGAGACCTCATCTCTACAATAAATCAAAAAATCAGCTGGGCGTGGTAGCACGCGCCTGTAGTTCCCAGCTACTCGGAAGGCTGAGGCGGAAGGATCGCCGGAGCCTAGCAGGTCGAGGCTGCGGTGGCCGGGAGCGGCCACTGCACTCCAGTCTGGACAGCGGAGTGAGACTCCAACTCAAAAAAAAAAAAAAAAAAAAAAAAAAGATGTGCACTACTTAGAGGAACATGAAAAACCAACAATACACGACACAACCAAAAGATCACAATAATTTTCCAGTAACCAACTCCAAACAAATGGAAATATAAAATTGTCTGACAAAGAATTCCAAATAATTGCTTGTAAGATGTTTGGTGAGCTACAAGAGCACAAAGATAGAGAGATAGACAACTCAGGGTTATCAGAAAAAGAACGAAATGAAAAATTCAATGAAGAGATAGAAGTTATAAAAAGCAAGAACCATAATTTTGGAAATTGAAATGAAAAACACAATAGAGTTTTAATAGCCGACTTGATAAAGCAGAGGAAGGACTCTCTGAATGTAAATGCCAGTCATTCATTTGAAATTATTCAGTCAGAGAAGAAAACAATAAAAAGGAATGAAAAGAAATAAAGAAAACTCATGGAATTTATAAAACACCATCAAGAAAAAGAATATATGCACCTTGGAAGTCTCAGAAAAAAAGAGGTAAAAGGGCAGAAAACTTTTTATTTGAAGAAATTTAGTAGTCCTTTCTTATCTGTAGTTTTTCTTTTCATGGTTTTAGTTACTTGCAGCATAATTCAATAAGATAGTTTGAGAGAGAGAGATTGACCCTATTCATATAAAATTTTTTACAATATATTGTTATAATTGTTTTATTTTATTGTTTGTTACAATTAACCTTCTAGCATGTCTACTTTGTAAATTAAACTTTATCATAGTTGTATATACAAAGAAAAAAGCAGTATACAAAGGGTCTGGTATTGTCCATGCTTTCAAGCAGGCACTGGGAAGCTTGGTATGTGTCCTCTATGGAGAAGGAAGGACTACTACAATAGCTGAAAATCTCTCAAATCTTAAGAAGGATGTGGTCATTCAGATACATGAGGCTGAAAGGTACCTAAATAATTATGACTTCAAGAGGACTCTACCAAAACACGTTATCATCAGATTGTCAAATATCAAAGAGAATTTTGACAGTAGCAAGAGAACTGAAATGCATCACATACAAGGAAATCCAGTTAGACCTCCAGATTTTTAAGCTTAAATCTTGCAGGCCTGGAGAGTGAGCCAATATTTTTAAAACCTTGAAATAAAAAATTGCCAATCAATATTTTACCAGGCAAAGTTGTCTTTCAGTAGTGAAGGAGTGATAAAGGTTTTTCCAGACAAATAAAATCTGAAGTCTACTACCACTAGATCTGCCTTATAACAGATGCTCAAGGGAGTTCTTTAGGTTGAACAGTAAGGATGGTAATTAGTAATATGGAAACATACGGAAGTATAAAACTCACTAGTAAAGGAAGCATACAAGGGGAGGACCACCTAAAAAATCAGAATTATATTTTTGGAGAGAGGGACCCTTGTAGTACAGGTTTCTCCTTCTAGGTAAGTGTCCTAGGAATCCATTGGCATTAGTGTACCAGCTAGCATTGTTGCGAGAGGCTGTGTTTGGCTTCAGGGAATTTTTTTTTTAGATTCTTTCAATGCATTTGCTCATTTCATGAGGGGTGATTTTCATGAATAACCTGCCCATATTACATTTAGTGTCCAGCAAACTGCTGGACACTAAATGTAATATGGGCAGGCTGGACACTAAATGTAATATGGGCCGGTTATTCATGAAAATGGCAGGACTCCCATGCCCCACCCTCCCTATTCACTTGATCTTGCCCCGAGCGACATTTTTTGTTTCTCCAGATTTTAAAAAAAAGTCCTCAAAGGGAAATGCTTGCCTATATGCAAGAGGTGAAACAAAAAATGACAGAAACACTAAAAGGCATCAAAATTGATGAGTTCAAAAACCATTTTTTTTTTTTTTGAGTTGGTGTCTCACTCCGTCGCCCAGACTGGAGTGCAGTGGCCGCTTCCCACCACCGCAGCCTCGACCTGCTGGGCTCCGGCGATCCTTCCGCCTCAGCCTTGTGAGTAGCCGGAACTACAGGCGGGCACTACCACGCCCGGCTAGTTTTTTTTTTTAATTTATTGTAGAGATGAGGTTTCGCCTACCCAGGTGGGTCTCGAACCCGCAGGCTCAGGCAATCCACTCACCTCAGCCTCCCAAGGCACGGGATTACAGGCTGAGCCACAGAGCCCGGCTTCAAAAACCATTTTGAGCAGTGGAAAAAGTCTCTTAATGTGTTTTGCATCAAACAGAGAGTACTTTGAAGGTGACTGGTGCTGAAGCATGTAAGAATAAATACAGAATTTTAAAAAATAAATTCCAGGTATCTTTGGTCCCTTCCTCTTATTGTCAAATTAAGAATACTCTAATACTGTAATGGTGGTATATAAATCACTTTTATTCTAGAATAAAGATTAAAAGACAAAACTATAAAATAATAATAGCTATAATAATTTGTTAGAATACACGATATATAAAAGTAAATTGTGACATCAAAAACTTAAAATGTGGAACTGGAGAGAAAAAATGCAAAGTGTTTGTATGCTATTAAAGTTCAGCTTATAATAAAATAAACTTCTATAGCTATAAGATATTTTATGTAAGCTCCATGGTGGTAACAACAAAGTAAAAATTCATGACGGTTACACAAAAGATAGAAAGAAAGACATTAAAGCATACCACTATAGAAAATCATCAGATAATAAAGGAAGAGCAAGGGGGAAAAGGAGCAGAAGAACTACAAAAAGGAAAGAACAAACAAAATGGCAATAATAACTCTTTATCTTTCAATAATTACTTTAAATATAAATGAACTAAATTCTTTAATCAAAAGATGTAGAGTGGCTACATGGATAAAAGCAAACAAACAAACAAGACCCAACTGTATATGATGCCTACAAGAGAATTGATTTACCTTTAAGGAGACACATAGGCTAAAAATGAAAGGATGAAAAAAGATATTTCATGCAAATGGAATCCAAAAGAGAACAAGAGGAATATCTGCTTTTTATATCAGATAAAATAGACTTGAAGTCAAAAACTGTAAAAAGAGACACCAGTAGTGACTATATAATGAAAAAGAGTTTAATTCATCAAAAGAATATAACAATTGTAAATATATATGCACCCAATATCAGAGCACCAAAATATACAAAGCAAATATTAACTATCTGAAGGAGAAAATGGATGAAAATATGATCTTTCAAGATAGTATGCATTGTAGACTAGATATAGTCTAGTCACACACCAAAAAAAAAAGAGGAAAAACATGAGAGGATTGCCTCCTAGTTACATATTAGTAAAAGGAAAGTGTTCTAATTTCCACATTTGGTGGATGTCCTCTATGTCCTGGGCTATGCTAGATATTAAGAAGTGTAAGACTTGTACTTATCTTTTCACAGGATAACACATTACCAAGAGAGGAGTAGAGAATTTCAGGCATGTATAAAGATGGAAAAGTGGGACGGTATATGCACAGTTCAGATCACATGGAATAAAATAGTAAATAAGGGAATAACAGGAGCTAATGTCAAGGAGTATTATTTATCAGATTGTGAAGGGTCTCAAAGGTCATTGTATACTGATTAATTGTCTGTAACAAAGATTTGAGTAAAATTTAAAGTACAAGTAGTCTAGCTATTGAAATCTAACAACTAATATATCCAAATTTATGAGATGTGAAAAATTCTTTATTTCTTTTTAACAATGTCCTAGAAAACTCAGAATAAATTTTCCAGTGATTTTCAAGAGAATTTTTATATTATTAGAAACAAATAGTTTTAAATATTAAAAGAAAGTCTGAATTTTTACAATATTCTTTCTAAACTTATAAAATTTTCATATTGCAAAGATATTTGGGAAAAACTTTGTTGCTTATATGTACTTACCCAGAATCTATACAATCACAAAATTCCTTAAGCTTCTGACAGTAAAAAAAGAAAACGAATAACTAAATACAGAGAATCATAATTGGAACACAATCAAGAGGTGGAGGATCTATTTAAAACGAACAACTCAACAGATGTAGTCTAGTCAATGGTTCTATTTGCATAGGCTTGAAAGTCAAACAAACATGTCTGAAATCCCATTGGCAAAACATTTGATGGTTTTTTAAAAGTTTTTGTTGTTGTTGTTGTGTTGGCAAAAGCTCTTTTTTAGATTTAGTGCATCTCATAGATATAAGAACTGACTGCTAAGGAAATTCAAAATACATCCGTGAAAGTGGAAAATTATAATGTGACAACTGAAGAACTGGAATGGATTCACCCTAAAAGCAGAGCCAAATATCAGCCTTTGTCCTAAATCACAAGGAGGACTGAATCTGGTGATGCACAAATACCAGAATGCAAGTGTCGGGCAGCAACAGCAATAACACGTATGTGCAGGGACCTTGCAGCCAGAAGGATGGGAATTCTAGCCAACGTCTCTTTCTCTTTTCAGTTATTTAAATTTCAGACTTGGTCAGTAAATGATGCAAGGTTCAATGAAAGTGGAAGGAAATACATCTCTCTCCTTCCCTCCAAGAATTAAACATCAAAAGCAAAAAGATTCCTCCTTTACAGAAAAGCACGAGTTTGAAGTTTTGCTTGCCATTGAATAAAAATCCCCAAATTATAAATAAAAGTACTTTGATTATATCAATCCAGATATTTTCATGTTTTGTAGGCCTGATATATGCCTGACAGAAACCTCACAGGGTCAGAAATTCCTGTCATCTAAGGAAGAATTTATCTTCTGCTCTCCTATTCATTAAGGTCTGAGAGAAAGGTGACCTTGAATTTTTTTGTGGGCTTAATGTAAGGCATTCAAGTCAGAGCTCATAAGTTTAGGTTTCTTTTCTTTTCTTTCTCCGGAATTATTGAAGAATATGACTTATGAGTCTTTATTTATTTATTTGGAGACAGATAATTGTATTATTTTGAGGGAAAGATAATAATATTATTTTTCTGAACTTCCTGAGCTTTCACATAACAGCAAAGGATTCATAAACTACTGATAAAAAATAGTTCAGAAACAAAAGTTTTAACCACCTGCTATTTACTTCATTTGACAATATTAAGGGGCAATGCTTGCTTCTGGTGTTTCCATAGAAATTGGAATAGTGGGCAGAAGAGCTATAATTTAGGAGGAGCGACGCACTGGGATTGGACCAGGATTTTATATTAAGAACAGCATTCTGTTTTATCCTAATTAGTGTAAGTTATTCATTCTGCAAAATGCATTGAACAACTTTTGAAAACAAGACTTTTTTAATGCCTTCACTAAGATCTTCACATATAAAAGAAAAATACGAGTGCTATTTATACGAAAACTCTTTTTGAAATAATGATCAACAGGAGGCAAAATCAAAACAAAACAGGAAACCCTTGGTTGAAGTAGGCATAGACCATAGATCCCTGAAATTTCTTTTATACCCAAACTGGAAATTTTCCTACAGATTATTCCAGTGGCTTCACTTTAAAGGTAGGAACCTGAAGCCCCAAAATGTAAGGTCACTTCTTTAATCCTGTTAGAAAGCTACAGAATCAAATAAATTTAGTTCTCTAGATTCCTATTTCAATTGCTTTTATTTATTTAGTTTTTTAGTATGACACTGTTACTCTTAACAACAAACAAATAAAAGTCAAAGTGCTTAAAACATTTCAGTCCAAGACAAATCTTCCATTCTGGCGTGCTGGGGGTTGGGAGGACTTCGGGAGCAGAAAGAGACTGTGCAGATTTAATGTTCTTGTATGTGCTGAGTATGTGATAGGTACTTCTGTTCTCCATCTCTTTAAATTCTTACAACTCTGAGATCAGTGCTATTCTCTCCATTTTCTGGATGAGGAACATGAATCTCAGAGAAGCTAAAAAATGTACCCAGCCACACACATTTTGTGAGTGGTAGATTTAGAATTTGAACTTCTTTCTGCTTCCAAATTCTTTGCTCTTTTCACTGTTTCTTAATTTTTGCTTGTTAGAGGATGTCTTGCATTTCTTCATAAGTGAGTCCAATTTTTGCCTGCCACCTGGTTTATATGACTGTCCAGATTGATTTTTCTTTTAAATTTACATTTTGCAACTGTAGGCCTTTTTCCTTTCCATTTATCTCTTGCCTCAGTCATGAGGTTGGAAAAAATGAGAAATATGCTGGTTTTGTTTGGACTGAGAACATTCCAAAATATTTGGCTGCACCTCAAAACTCTGTTAAAATAATATTATTTATAACTTTCTGCTTGGTCAATTTTATTTTAAGTTTGGTTATTTCCCACAGGAGGCTGTTCTTTCTCCTTGAGGGTAAGGTTTGCTGCTTGAAAGCCTTAATCCCCAAACACTTTTCAAGTGAGGCTCAGGTCCTTGCCTTTATGATGAATAGAAACTTGTTAGACGATAGCTCCAACCACTCTGAAGCGGTCCATTGCAGGATTTTACTCTCAGCAGCTTTGGTGTGGGATGTTGGCAGAAAGAATGCTGTGGGTTTACACGTGAGCCATCAGCCCTACACACAAAATATGACCTGTCCAACATCATGATAGTTTGCCTTTTGGAGCTGGGATTTGATGTGGCGTGTCTATTTCCCAGAATGTCTTCTGAGGAATACAAAGTTAATTTCTTCTGCATTCCTCCTCAGCAAGTCTATTGTTGTTAGCAGATTTGTTTAGCTGCCTTAGCGGCTTAGGAGTTTTCACTGACTTTTGAGATAATTTGATTTTCAGGCAGAGCCAAGGGAAAAAGCAGCCAGAAGAATCATTACAATGAAACCGCCCACCACAAATAGTGGGGAGGAAGGCTTGGAGAGGGTGTACTTGAAAGAGAAGACCTGTCTTTGCCTCAGTGTGTAATTGAAAACTGTCTAAAATTGACGGCAAAGCAATGTGAATTAGAAAGGCCAAGGATTTAATATTTAGGAACTTAAAGAAATATAGTTTTTCTAAAAGGCCATTGTTTTTCAGACAAAAATGATGGTCAATGAAGCAGCAATTCACAAAGAAATGGCAAAGCTTCTCTTGCAGGAGCAGCTACCCTAAAGGAAACAGGGCCGAAAGAAAGATACTAATTAAGTAACCTCAAAACATGGTTACGTAACTGCTAAAATACCACAATTTGCAGCCCTGTGGCCTCACTCCAGCCTTTAGAGACATTCCTATCCTAGTGTTCGCTAGTGGCCACGCTCACATTTCCCCATGTCCCTTCCTCCCCGGGAGTTAAGCACCTATTGATTTTCCCAGAACCCCAAGCAGTCTCTATAATAGGATGATTTGGTGGACGTCCTGTCAAATGCAAGAGGAAGCCTCTGCCAGACTGAGCATTAGAACATGGTGTTTTTAAAAGAAATGTGAAATATCGATGCAATTATAAATCAATAAAAACCCAGAGGGAAAGAGAATCTCATTTGAAGGAAGAGGTTTCCTTTTTTTCATTTTCTTTTTTTCTTGTAAAGAAAAATTGGATCAGAGAACCAAATTTATGAAGTAGAAACTGTCAACCAAGTATTTCTAGCTGTTGCTGGGACTGAGAAAAAAGAAAACGAAATCATGCATGCAGTGTGAGTATGTGAAATGACACATTTTAATATATTAGGGGGTCAAAAATATCTCCCTTTTTACTTGTGTTTTTTGGCTGTTGATCAAAATGGTTATTGTTTTATTTATTTTGCTAATGTTGCTTTCTTATGCTTTTTTCCAAATTCTAAAGTTCACCCTAGTTTTGCCTTCTGTATCCCGGATAATGTTTGTGGATTGCAAGGGTGTATTTCAGGGTCTTAAAAACTCATGCTAGCCTGCTTAAGGTACCTGCCATTACTCATGATACAGAACTCTCTGGAGAACTGTGTTGCCATAGGGAGACAGTGCCTATGCTAAGGCACATTGTCAAGCTGAGAACTAAGGTGGAGAGTGTTACTAATGAAAGTAAGATAGTATGGATAACAAGTTCCACAGAGAGAAGATGTGATCATAAGTAGTCCATTAAATTGGATAAAGGTACAATGCTATGGTCTAACTTGGATTTCCCCCACAAATTCAAATTTTGGGACTTAATACCCAAAGTGATAGTATTGAGAGGTGTGGCTTTTGGAAAGCGGTTAAGTCATGAGGGTTCGACCCTAATGCATGGGATTAGTGCCCATGTAAAAAAGAGTTAAATGAGCCCCCTTACCCCTTTCTGCCATGTGAAGACAGAGCAACAAGTCACCCATCTGTGAAGTCCTTGCCAGACACCAAATCTACTGGTGTCCTTCCAGAATTCTGAGTAATACATTTCCATTGTTTGTAAGTTACCCAGTGGGAGGAGTTTTGTTAGTGCAGCCTGAATGGACTGAGACATGCAGCAAGTGAATTTATCACTTATCAAAGTCTGGATCTGTCCTTCATTATGGCAGGGTTGTTTCTTATGCTGAACATAAGTGATCACTGTTAATCTCTTAAAGAAATTCTGAACTTGGTGAGGAAAAATGCAGAAGTGTGAGAGAAGGAAGATGAGATATGTGAGGGAGAGAGATGGCCATGGATTGAAAAAACTTGGGTTTTTTTTTTCCAGCATTTTCAAAGAATTATACTCACCAAGATAAAAATTTCACAATTATCCAAATTATAATAAACTTATGAGATTTTTATTCCAAGGAATGTAAAGGTAGGAAAATATGAAGATAAATACAGTCATACCCTGCCTAATGTTTTGGTCAATGATAGACCACATATACAACTGTGGTCCCATCAGATTATAATACTGTATTTTTGCTGTATCTTTTCTAGATATACAAATACCTTTGTGTTATAATTGCATGAGCAATAGGCTATATCACATACCTAGGTATGTCATAGGCTATGCCAACCAGGTTTATGTAAATACACTCTGTGATGTTCGTGCAATAACAGAGTCATCTAACAATGCATGTCTCAAGAATGTATCCCCATCATTAAGGGATACATAACTTTAAGCATAAATGTGATGTTGGCAAGGGAACAGAATCACTACGTACTTTGTGCTGATGTGTTCATAGTTTTACCTCTTTTTTTTTCCATTTCAATTAAAAAGTTGTGAGTTTTAAGATAATTTCTCAAGATTAACAGTAATAATGTCTCACAACTTATTGAGCCAACATCAAGTACATTTAAATTTTCTTTCATATTTTCAACTACATCTACTTTGAACTTCTAGAAAGCTCAAAGAGAGGGATAGTTTGTGTATTGACTATCTCTGATTTCCACAGCCCCACCTCTACCATCCATCTGCCTTTTGCACATAATTATGTTTTTGGTTTATAATTTGATGGATGATGGGAGGTGGTGGATCCAGTTCTGGAAGATTCCCTAGAAATTTAGCCTTAATGGGCAAAATGAAAAGATATTCTAAAAAACTGGGAGTTAGTAGTGAGGAAAGGGTGCTTTCATCTTCATTTGCCTTTGCTTATATAATTTTATATTTTTTAAAAGCAAAATTGTACTATGATGGTACTAAGGGTGACTGGAAAATATGGATGGAAAAGAAGAAAAAGACAAAATTTGGTTTAATGTAACAGAAATCTCTAGTGAGTTAGCAAATGAAATATTTATAAAAATTATAATTTGTATTTTTCCATAAACCATAGTTAATGAAGAATTAACTATTCATAAATGTTGTGTAGTGACTTTATTTTTGAAATCATTTTCTGCAAGTTGCTCATAGAAATTATATAGGTATCCGACTCAGGATGTTCCTGCAGCATAAAGCTATATACACAATCCTGAATCTACACTAAAATTTGAAGTGAAGCCGGGCTCAGTGGCTCAGCCTGTAATCCCGCGCCTTTGGGAGGCTGAAGTGAGTGAATTGCCTGAGCCCGCGGGTTCGAGAGCCGCCTGGGCAACTTGGCGAGACCTCATCTCTACAGTAAATCAAAAAAATCAGCCGGGCATGGTAGCGCACGCCTGTAGTTCCAGCTACTTGGAAGGCTGAGGCGGAAGGATCGCCGGAGCCCAGCAGGTCGAGGCTGCGGTGGCCGGGAGCGGCTACTGCACTCCAGTCTGGGCGACAGAGTGAGACTCCCACTCAAAAAAAAAAAAAAAAATTGAAGTGAATGCCTAGATCTATTCTAAGAGTGGAGGCAAATGTAACATAAAGATTATTTTTATATTTATAATTTCAAATGGAAACATTACCTAATGAACCCAAGCTTTGCCAAAGGCCCGCTCGATGTTTACTTGGCTTAGGGAGATAATATAAGAAACCTATTTGCATTAGAAGGTTGGGAAGTAATTGAAATAGAAAACCATTTGCCCTTCAAAAGGAACTTATCCAGTAGTCTATATCTGGAATTTTTAGATGATGATACTGTATTCTCTAAAGTGATTGAGTCATGTGGGTCCAAATTACTCATGAAAAATGTGTATAGACATATCCTAAATTATTTAGAATGAGTCTCAATATTTTCATTACTAGAAAGAATAAAAAAGAAGCTTTATAGAGTAAACACTTGGTGCAAGAGTGAGCATGTTCACCAAGAACTTGGAAATGGCATCATTTTCAGGGAGTTAGTCTGATAAAATCTTCACATAATGAATTTGATTACCGTTCTCTATGGGTAAACTAAGAGATACCTGTAAATGTAAGACTGGAAAGTCTTGATAACACCTAAAACTCCAATCAAAGGGACGTCTTAGAAGAGTAGAATGAGGATATGACTGTGGTACAGTAAGCTGAATTTAAGCAATTTCATGATATACTTTTGTAGAAAGGCAGTATTGAAAGAAGAGAGATGTTTAGACTGGAATAATTAAAAAGAAATGTCAAGAACTAATATTTGTCAGAATATCTTTAGCACTCCCTAGGGTTCTTGTTAGTCCTGCAAATTTCCCAGACCTTATGGCAGGCAAATTCTACAGTGTGGATAAATGCATCTGGCCTTTATAACTTGATGACATACATCATTAAGATCATGTACCTCAAGAAAGTTTCTGATTATAATTTAGCTTCCCATGCATATTATATTATAGGAAAAGAATATCTGACCAGCTGATGTGAACTTTTTGTCTTCTTAGTAGATCTTTTTCTCTTAGACATTAATAATCAACTGCTGGTTTCTACATCAGATTCTTAATAGTTTGGTTGGTGGGAGCTAGGTCCTCAGAGCTGATCATTTCTAGGTGCAATGACAACATTAAATTTTAAAATTAAAGTGCCAGTGATGCCCTTTGGCCTTTCTTTGCTGGCTGGAGGCTGATGTTAATACCATTTCATCTTATCCTGAGTATCAAGTATTCTCAAACTCAGTAAAGTGATTTCCAAATGAAGAGAAGAGAGTTAGAGAAAGTCTGGGGTAGCAACAGTGTTTGAGAATGTCAGATGCTAAGGAAACAGAAATTGTGAGATTAAAAGTATTGGGTAAAATGAAAGAAGAAAAGGTTTTTTTATACTTTATGTTCCTTTTATACTAATACACTTTCACAGATTCTTGTATACTAATATATACATATATATTCCTGTATGTTATAGATTAATATACTTTTAATATTATATACTTATTTTTTAGGTAAAATATGATGAAAAGGTATAGCAATCAGAATGTTAAAATAAAATAAATGAGAATGTTAAAAAGAATAGAATATGATTTATTTATTTGCTCTTCTTTCAAGTCATCTGTAACCATGAATTTCTATTGGCATCTCTAAGTAATTCAGATATCTGAGGTCTGACAATTAAGTCCACAAACTCATCCTAGAAAAAGTGCTACATACCTCATTGCTGAATATCACTATAGTCACCTTCAATGTACTCCCTTTGGGAAGCTATGCACCAAAGCCAGCACCTAGTCCACCCATCAAGCAATTTTGGAACTTTCTGGATTGACCATCCCAGCTGTTGTCATATTACCCTTGATGTCCTGAATGTCATCAAAATATCTTCCTTTCAATATTTCCTTTTTCTCTGGGCAAGGGAAAAAGTCATTGGGGGCTAGATCAGGTGAGAAAGGAGTGTTCTGATACTGTTATTTGTTTACTGGCTAAAAACTCCCTCATAGAGAGTGCTGTGTGAGCTGGTGCACTGTCATGATGCAAGAGCTCCTTTGGGACCATTTTTGCACACACCTTTCTCATGCCAAGATTTTCAGTTAAGATTTTCCTGTTCTTTATTGATGTTGATTTGGTCTACCATGCTTCTCATAGTCAGCTGATGATTTTGACACACAATTTGACAAATTTTTGCAATGTTTTCATCAGTTCTGCTCGTTACTGGCGATCCTGACCTCTTTTCATTAGTGATTCTTTCCTCTCAGAAAAATGTTTAATCGATTTGTACACTGCCATTTTCTTCATGGCATTATCCCCATAAACTTGGAGTGGCTTGTCCCTGGTTTCACTTCCACTCTTTTTTTCCCCGTCTGCACACGGTCTTTATTCCTCGTGTTTCTCTGACCCGAGTGGGGCTTTTGGAAGTTCAGCCTGGGGTACATTTTCTTTTGGCAGATCCCCTTCAGCCCCGGTTCCGCTGGAAGAGGAGAAGGTGTCTTTTTAAATTCCTCAATCAGGCCCAGAAGATGAAACCCAAGGAGCCCAGCAGGATGCTGGATGATGTGGAGAGTCTGGCTGCGCCCACCGCTGCAGAGTAGCCCCCAGACAGCCCGTGGGCGATGGCCGCTAGGACATCATCTTGGCTGCCACGGGGGAGGCGGCGAGTCCTGCCCCCGAGAAGCCCAGGGCAGGCTCCACGGGCACAGCCCCACCGCCGGGCTCCTCCGATTAGTGAATGAGAGAGACACACACACAGAGACAGAGACAGTGATAGAGAGACAGACAGGGAGGCGGGGGGAGGGGGCGGGAAAGAGACAGAGGGAAGAGAGACAGACAGAGACAGACAGAGGGGAGAGAGAGAGACAGAGATAGGGAAGAGAGAGACAGAAGAGAGAGAGCGAGCGAGGAGAGAGACACACAGAGAGAAACAGAGGAAAGAGAGAGATAGAGCCAGAGACGAGAAAAGAGAGAGAGGCAGAGGGGAGACACATACACACACAGAGCAGGGAAAGAGAGGGATGGGGGAAGAGAGAGAGACAGAGAGAGACACAGACAGAGGGGAGAGAGAGAGACAGAAGAGAGACAGGGATAAAGAGACACAGGGAAGAGAGAGTGAGACAGGGAGAGACAGACAGACAGAGGGAAGAGAGAGATAGAGAGTGAGAATAAAAGAGCGAGAGAAAGAGAGAACGAGAGAGAGTCTCACTTCCAGTCTTGCCAATTTAGCAAGAAATTTAATGTTTGTTGTTTGCTCTAATTCAGGCTCTGGCATTCTTGCAGTGGCACACAAAATCGTGCAACAATAATGAACTCCACTCAGCAAGACACTGCCACACGTCCACATGAACACCTCTGCGAGACAATGATATACCAAAGTTATGAAACCTCACTGGGTTGTTTGTACAATGCTCCCAACACAAGCGCATGGTGGCATGTTCTCGAACTTTATTGTCAGACCTCGTTATTAACATTTATCAGATATCTAGTGTGTGCGTGTTATACACTGTATTTCATTGAATTATTTTTATAAAAAATAATTGGTCAATTCCGTTAAAGCAGCATTTAGAATGACTTTTCCTTTAATCTCGAGACTTTATCAATGGTCTTAAAAAGACCAATTTAATTCTCCTTCCCTCCCAATCTCCACAAAATGGACTATGAATTATTATGGTTATCATTACCAATGGAAAAACAGGAAAAGGCTTGACTGTGTTCTTCACTTTGCAGGAGTGAGAGAGTTACTGGTGAAGCACCTGGTTGCAGCCCTGAATAGGTCAAGTGCTTACCTGGGAGAGTCTAGGCAGGAACAGTTTCGCTCCCTATCTTATAAAGAAGTGATGGTTTTCCTTTAACCTTCTTTTGTGTTAAATATGTGAAATTAATGAGATTTTAAAAAATATCTCCTACCAATTGATCGGTGTCCTATTTTTTTAAAATCTGATTTTATCTCTTCAGAGGTGTGGTTTTCTTTTGTTTTGTATGCAGGCAGCCTGCCTGCTGGGCTGATTTTCCAGGTAATCCAACTTTGCTTCAGAGCATTAAGGCTCTCTTTTTTGAGTCAAGCTGGTTTTGCATCCCTAGTCATATTTAGAAATATTTTACCTTCTTGGTGATTTTGTGAGTGTGAGATTTGTGCTTCAGTTGCTTTGCGTCATTAAAACCCTTTTCAATCAAACTGTATTTGCTGGGGAAAGAGACCAATAAAAAGCTATTATTAGATTACCTTAATCAGGCTGGGCTCGGTGGCTCAGCCTGTAATCCCAGCACTTTGGGAGGCCGAGGCTAGTGGATTGACTGAGCCCACGGGTTCCAGACCAACTCAGGCAACTTGGCGAGACCTCGTCTCTACAATAAATCAAAAATTAGCCAGGCGTGGCAGTGTGCACCTGTAGTTTTGGCTACTTGGAAGACTGAGGCGAAAGGATTGCTGGAGTCCAGCAGGTTGGTACTGGGGTGACCGTGAGTGTGCCACTGCACTCTAGGCTGGGGGAGAGAGTGAGACCCCCAACTAAAAAAAAAAATTACCTTAATCAAATATCTTTGTCTTAATGAGTGCACTCTAAACTATAGTAATTTATAAAAACATAGCTTTTGCATTGAAGTTCTTTTGCAAAAATAATGCCATTTTTTATAGTGAAAAAAGCAAGGAGTAATTTTATCCTAACTTTGAAACACAGTCAGATTTAAATAGTACCGGAAAATTAAAATCTTGTGGTTTGTGATTCAGAGATCTGAGTTCCAGTTTTGGCTTTGCTCTTAAGTAATATTAAGGAGATCATTTAAACCCTCTGTCCTTAGTTTCCTTCTCCAAAAAGAGATTAAATTAGATGAATCTTTAAGATATCTAGAAGTTCTAAGACTCTGTAAGGCACTGTGTTGTTATATGCTTTTATTTTACTTTTATTTGGGCACAAATAGAATCATTAAAAATGTATTTATTTACTTAATTATTTAATTTTAGAATCATGGGTTATATGCAAGGATTTGTTACCTAAATTCATTGTGTGAAGGTAAGGTTTGGGCTTCTGACAAGCTCTCTGGGCCCCACAGTGGTAAGCATGGTACCCATTGGATAGTTTTGTATTCCTGATTCCCCTCTTCCTTCTTCTTCCTTTAGCAGTGCTCAGGGTCTCTTCATCCTTTTGTCTGTCTGTTTAGTACCCACTAGTGAGTGGGAAATATGGTATTCAGTTTTTTGTGTCTGTTATAATTCACTTACAATGATGGTCTCTAGCTGCATCCATGTGACTGCAAAGGACATTATTTCATTCTTCTTTATGTCTGCATAGTATTCCATAGGGTATATGTGCCACATTTTCTTTATCAAGTCCACCATCAGTGGACATCTGGGTTGGTTCCATGTTTTGGTTATTATGAATAATACTGTAATAAACATGTGAGTGCAGGTGTCTTTTAGGTAGAGTGATTTGTGTCCCTTTGGGTATATTCCCAGAAGTGAGATTGCTGGGTCAAATGGTAACTTGATCTTTAGTTCTTTGAGAAATCTCCAATCTTCTTTCCATCTGGGTTGAACTAGCTTACATTCTCACCAAAGTGCAAATGTGTACCTTTTCTCTGCATCTCTGCCAGTAACTGTTATTTTTGATCTTTTAATAATAGAGCAGAGTGATATGATATCTTATTGTAATTTTGATTTGTATTTCTCTGATTCATGATGCTGAACTTTTTAAAAAATATTTTTCTTGGCTGCTTGTATGTCTTCCTCTGGGAAGTATCTGTTCATGTCCTTTGCTCAGTTTTTATTGGGGTTATTTGTTTTTTTCTGTCAATTTATTTGAATTCCTTATGGATTTTAGATGTCAGGCCTTTGTTGGATGTATAGTTTGCAGATATTTCTCCCAATTTGTGGGCTGCCTTTTTACTCTCTTGATTATTTTTTCTGTGCAGAAGCTTTTTAGCTTGATAAAGTTTCATCTGTCAATTTTAGTTTTTGCCGCATTTGCTTTTGTGGACTTGCCCATGAATTCATTGCCTAAGTTGATATACAGGAGGGTGTTCCCTGGGTTTTCTGCTATGATTTTTATAGCTTGAAGTTTCCCACATAAGTCTTTGGTCCATTTTGCACTAATGTTGTATACAGTAATAGGTAGGGATCCAGTTTCATTCTTCTCCACGTGGTTACCCAGCACCACTTGCTAAATAAGGTTTCCTTTCCTCAGTGTTTGGTTTTGTCAGTTTTGTCAGAGATGAGTTGGTTGTAAATCTGTGGTTTTATTTCTGGGTTCTCTATCCTGTTCTATTGGTCTATTTGTCTATTTTGTATGAGTAACATGTTGTTTTGGTTTCTGTAGCCTTGTAGTAAAATTTGAGGTCTGGGAGTATGATGCCACCAGCTTTGTTCTTTTTGCTGAGGATCGCTTTAGCAATTCAGGCTCTTTTATGCTCCTACATAAATTTAAGTATTATATTTTTAGGTCCATGAAAAATGTTATGAGTTTCCTTTAGACATAAATCAAAATTATTCTGAAATTATAATGTCACATCTTAGAGGCATCAGGAGTAATCCAATATAAAATAAAATGGTATGAAATGACATTACTATTTTATCTCACATACTGTAGATATAAATATGTATTATAGTGAGCCTCAATAGCATACACTAAACTGTTTTGGGCAGCCACACCCTCTGATCTTTTGGTAAAAACAAAACTTTCCAATAGAAATATAATGTGAGCCATATATGTAATTTATATTTTCTAGTAGTCACATTAAAAATTTTAAAAAGTGAAATTAATTTTACTATTATGTGTTAGTTAACCCAATATATCCAAAATGATTTTGCTTTAAGAGGTATCAATTTTAAAAAATTTAATGAGGTATTTTGCATCGTTAAAAAAATAAACTGAGGCTTAAAATCTGGTGCATATTTTATACTTACAGTGTACCTCATTTTGAATTAGCCACTTTTCAAGTGCTCTATAGTCACACAGTTCTAGTGGCTACCATGGTGGACAGTGCTAGTTTAAATAAAATACATTATTCTAGTAATAACTTTAAAACTTGGTATTAAAAATTGTGAGGAGAAAACCTTCATATCTTTGTATTCTACTGAATTTCAATTAACCTTTTGAGAAGATTATGTTTGCCCAGGTTTTGACAATGTGACCACTTTCATACAGTGCAAATCGTAGGGATGTCAATCATCTTTTAGAGAATGTAGGTTGTGCAATGAATGCCGATTATTCAGCATCCATGAAGGGGGCTATGATGGCTTTGCCTGGAATTTCAAAAATGGACTCAATTTGAAGGTGACATATTTCACTGTGTTCATTGCAAAATTGATGCCTTATCAGAAAACTTATTTTTCTAGTGCCTCTAGAATATTGACTACTGCAAACAGATATATAAAGGCTTTATATTTATTGCAGACAGTTCTTTTAATAAGCTTCAAAGCAGCGAAAGTTAGTCTAAATTTGTACTTTATTGCAAATGTCTTTCACAGCATTGGGCTATGTATTTGAATAATGGTGGTGTATAGTAAATCAGCTTTTTGAGCTGAAACATTTAAACAAACTTTCTGTGTTTTGTTTTGACCTCTTTTTAGTTAATTCACTAATTATTTTGCTTAATTTTCTCATCAGTATTATTTTATTGACAAATCATAATTGCATACACTTATGGAGTTCAATGTGATTCTTTGATATACATACATACATACATACATATGTGTATATATATATATATATACACACACACACACATATATATGTATATACATATATATATGATTAAATGCAGCTAATTAACATGTCCATCACCTGGTTTATCATTTTTATAGTAAAACATTTGAAATTTACTCTCTTAGTTATTTTGAAATATATAAGACATTATTACTGTTGTGTCAATAAATCTGAAAATCGATTAATCCTGTTTATTTTTTACCTTTTGATCAACAATTCTCCATTCCATCCCTTCCCAACCACCCCCATCTCAGTCTCTGGTAATTATTGTTCTCTCTACTTCTGCGAGTTCAACTTTATTAGATTTCATATGTGAGTGAGATAATGCAGTATTTACCCTTCTGTGCATGTCTTATTTTACTTAGGATGGTGTCCAAATTCTTTCATGGTGTCACAAATGACAGAATTTTCCCCTTGTTTAAGATTTACTAGTATTTCATTGTGTGTGTGTGTGTGTATGTGTGTGTGTGTGTGTGTATCACATTTTCTTCATCCACTTATCCCTTGAATAATACATAGGCTGTTTTCTTATTTTGGCTATTGTGAATAATGCGTCAATGAATATATGAGTATAGCTATCTTTTCAATTTATTAATTTCTGTTCCTTCAGATATATATCCAGAAGTGGGATTACTGGACTGTATGGTCATACTATTTTTTGTTTTTTGGGAAATCTCCATACTCTTTTCCATAATGGATGTACTAATTTACATTCCCACCATGAGTTTATACGAGTTTCAATTTTTCCTCATTCTCTTTAACACTTATCTTTTGTATTTTTGATAAAAGCCATTCAAACAGATATGAGGTGGTGTCTCATTGTGGTTTTAATTAGCATTTCCTTAGTTAGTGATGATGAGCATTTTTTAAACATACCTATTAGTCTTCTGTATGTCTTTTTTTGAGAAATGTCTGTTTGGGCCCTTTGCCCATTCTTTAATCAGCTTGTTTTTTTAATTGCTATTGAGTTGTTTGAGTTCCTTATATACTTTGAATATTAACTTATTGGATATATAGATTGCAAGTATCTCCTCCTATTCTATGCATTGTCTCTTCACTTTGTTAATTGTTTTCATTGCTGTGCAGAACTTTTTAGTTTGATGGTATCCCATTTGTCTATTTTTGTCTTTGTTGCCTGTTCTTTTAGGGTCAAAACAAAAAAATGATTGACTAGACCAATGTCATGGAGAATTTCTTCTAAGTTTGCTTCTAGGAGTTTTAGAGTTTCAGGTATTATATTTAAGTCCTAAATTCACTTTTGAATTGAGTTTTGCATATGGTGTTAGATAAGGGTGTAATATCATTTTTCTTTTTCTTTTTCTTTTTTTTGAGTTGGAGTCTCACTCCGTTGCCCAGTCTGGAGTGCAGTGGCCTCTCCCGGCCACCGCAGCCTCAATCTGCTGGGCTCCGGCGATCCTTCCACCTCAGCCTTCCAAGTAGCTGGAACTACAGGCACGCGCTACCATGCCTGGCTAATTTTTTGATTTATTGTAGAGATGAGATCTCACCAAGTTGCCCAGGTGGGTCTCGAACCCGTGGGCTCAGGCAATCCACTCACCTCAGCCTCCCAAGGCATGGGATTACAGGCTGCGCCACCAAACCTGGCTGTAATATCATTTTTCTACATGTAGATATTTAGTTTTTACAATACCATTTATTGAAGAGATTGTCTTTTCCCCATTGCTTATTCTTGACAGCTTTGTCAAAAATCACTTGACCATAAATGCATAGGATTATATCTAGGTTTTTTATCTTTTACTATTTGTTGATGTTTCTGTTTTTATGCCAGCACTATGCTGTTTTGATTACAATTGCTTTATAATATATTTTGAAATCAAGGAGTGTGATGCTTCAAAATTGTTTTGGCAATTTTGCATCTTTAGTGGTTTCTAACCAATTTAAGGATGGTTTTTTCTATTTCTATAAAAAATGACATTGAAATTTTGGTAGGAATTGAA
Organism: Tarsius wallacei; assembly: GCA_963574415.1. Taxonomy (NCBI): domain Eukaryota; kingdom Metazoa; phylum Chordata; class Mammalia; order Primates; family Tarsiidae; genus Tarsius; species Tarsius wallacei. Next base: position 24,624 of record CAUYQG010072350.1, on the reverse strand, counting down.
TCGAATCTGTGGATCACTTTGGGTAGTATGGACATTTTCACAACATTAATTCTTCCAAGCCACGAACATGAGATGCATTGTCACTTATTTGTGTTTATTTCAGTTTCTTTGAACAGTGTTTTATTGTTTTCAGTATACAAGTCTTTTACTTCCTTGGCTAAATTTACACCTAAGTATTTAATTAGCATTTAATTCTTTGTTGCTATTATAAATGGGATTATTTTCTTAATTTTCCTTTAGGATAGCTTGTTATTAGTATATAGAAATACTACTGATTTTTGTATTTTGATTTTGTATCCTGAAACTTTACTCAACTTGTTTATCAGTTTTAACTGTTTTTTTGTTGTAGTCTTCAGGGTTTTTCATATATAAAATCATGTCAGAAAATAGAGATAATTTCACTTCTCTTCTAGTTAGAACACCATTTTTTTTTCTCTTGCATTATTTCTCTGCCTAGGATTTTCAGTACTATGTTGAAAAGAAGTGGTGACAGTGGGCAGCCTTTTATTGTCCCTGAACTTAGAGAAAAACTTCCCCATTTGCCTATTTTTTCAACATTGAGAATGATGTTAGTTATTGAATGGTCATATATGACATTTATTGTGTTGAGGTATATTCCTTCTGTATCTAACCTGTTGAGAATTTTAATCATAAAAGGGTATCAAAGTTTGTCAAATGTTTTCATGCATCTATTGAAATGATCATATAATTTCTATCCTTTATTTTGTTAATGCGATATTTTATTTATTGATATGTGAGGCTGAACGATCCTTGCTTCCCAGGGATAAATCCCTATTAATCAAGGTGAATGACTATTTTAATGTGTTTTGAGTTCAGTTTGCTAATATTTTGTTGAGGATATTTGTTCAACGGGGATATTGGCCTATAATTTTATTTTCTTCTAAAGTCCTTTTCAGCCTGGCTCGGTGGCTCAGCCTGTAATCCCGCGCCTTGGGAGACTGAGGTGAGTGGATTGCCTGAGCCTGCGGGTTCGAGACCCGCCTGGGCAGGCGAGACCTCATCTCTACAATAAATCAAAAAATCAGCCGGGCGTGGTAGCGCGCGTCTGTAGTTCCAGCTACTTGGAAGGCTGAGGTGGAAGGATCGCCAGAGCCCAGCAGGTCGAGGCTGCAGTGGCCGGAAGCGGCCACTGCACTCCAGTCTGGGCGACGGAGTGAGACTTCAACTAAAAAAAAAAAAGTCCTTTTCTGGTTTTGCCATTAGGACAATGCTAGTCTTATAAGGGGAGTTTAGAAATATTTTCTCCACTTTAATTTTTTTGGAGTAGTTTGAGATGAGTTGATATTAGTTCTTTTTAAAATGTTTGATATAATTCAGCCATGAAACCCACTGGTCTTGAGTTTTTATTTGATAGGAGGCATGTTATTACTGATTCGATCTCTCTACTCATTTTTAATCTGTCTAGATTTTCTGTTTATTCATGATTCAGTCTTGGTAATTGTATGTGTCAAGGAATTTGTCCATTCTTCCTAGGCTATCCAATTTGCTGATGTATAATTATATTATAGAATTACAGTGTATCTCCCCCTTTAGATTACTTATTAATGCTTTATATATTTAGATAGTCTGATGTTGTGTGCATATATATTTATAATGGCTATATCTTCTTTGTGAATTAACCCCTTTATAATTATATAATAACTTTCTTTATCTCTTTTTATAGTTTTTGATTTGAAGTCTATTTTCTGATATAAGCATTGCTACCCCTGCTTTCTTTTGATTTCCATTTACATAAAGTATCCTTTTTTAATCCATTCATTCTATCTATGTTTGTCCTTACTAATAAAGTGAGTCTTTTGTAGGCTGATTTTATGGTTGGTTGGTTGGATCTTTTTTTTATTGTTATTATAAATTCATCTACTCTATGTCTCTTTATTGAGAACTTTATTCACTTACATTAAAGGTAACTAATAGGCTTCACTCCCTCACCTTTTATTATTTTGATGTCAACATTTATATTTATTTTTGGAACTTGTATTTCTTAACAATTTGCTGTAGCTACAGTAATTTTTAATAGTTTGTTTTTTTAGCCTTCATAGTAGAGATAAAAATGCTTTTCACATCACCCTGAAGGATTCAAGAATTCTTGATATGGTTATGTATTATTTTAACACTCAGTTTTTTACTTTCATATGCTTTTTGTTATTAATTAGCGATCCTTCATTTCAGATTAAGGAACTCCCTTTAGCATTTTTTGCAAAGCAGGCATAATGATGAACTCTCTCTTTTCTTTTTTTTTTTTTTTCTTTTTTTTTGGTCTAGGATAGTTTTTATTTCTTTGTCATTTCTGATTGAAAGCGGTTCCAGAAAAATTATCCTTGGTTGGCAAATTTATTTTCCTTCAACACCTTGACTATATTATCTCACTTTTTCTTGGCCTATAGGGTTTTTATTGAGAAATCCACTGAAAGCCCTTATTGGAGCATCCTTGAATACAATATATTTTTAAATTTATTACGGCTCTCATTATTCTTTCTTTGTCTATAATTTTTGATAATTTAGTTATGATGTGTCTTAAGGAACTCCTTAATGGGTTGAATTTGACTGAGACCTCTGAGCTTTCTGTACCTGTATGTTGTTGTCTTTCCCTAGACCTGAAAAATTTTCAGCTATTTTCCCTTAAATATTCTCCTTAGGCCCTCATTATGTTATTCTTCTATTATGGAGAAAAATAGAAACTTGTATTATGTGAAGGTTTACTTGATGGTCTCCCAAAATTCCCATAGGCCTTCTTTATTCATTTTAATTTTTTTTTTTTTTTTTTTGCTCCTCTGATTGGATTTTGAATGTCCTGTCTTCAAGCTCATTGTTTCTTCTGCTTATAAAGACTCCTATTGACACTTTCTATTACATTTTCAATTCAATTGTTGTATTCTATATCTTTAGTATTTCTATTTATTTTCTATTGCTTCTATTTATTTGTCAAAGTTCTCATTTATTTATGAATTGTTTTCCAAATTTTATTTAATATTCTATTTTTTTGAAGTTCCCTGCAATTCTTTGAGAGGACTATTCTGAATTTTTATCAGCGATTTTATAGATCTCCCTTACTGTAATCTTTATTAGTTTGTTTTGATGGTGTAATGGTTTTCTATTTTTAAAATAATCCTTGTGTCCTTTTGTTGATGCCTGTGCATTTGAGAGGACAGTCACATTTTTCTAGCTTCTGAAGACTTTTTTGGTGATGATAGGTTTTTACTATTATTCTAGCCTGGGATTTTGGGTGCAGCAGCAGGTAACAACCATGTATGGACAAACCTCCATGTTGGGTTCTCTACTTGGACCGGGTTGCTTCCTGTGCTCAGGTTGAATGGCACTGCTATCTCTGCTCTGTGCTATGGTGACACCACAGGATATACTTTGTCATCAGGTGGGACTGCTGGCTGTGCTCTGTGATTGTTTCTGACCAAGTACGGTTTCAGGTGGTCTTTCTTGACTAGGTGGTACTGTTGTTTAGAATTTGTAGTTGGGAAGGGTCATGTGATGGGTTCTGAGGCTGGGAGAGTTCTCTGGGATGGCTGCTTAGCTCATGGGGTAGATAGGACCAGAGAGGCTATGCTTCACAGATAGAGCAGACTTAAGCAGATCACCAAGGTTTGGTAGAATCAGCATCTGGATTGGGCAAGGTCATATGCTTCCTCTGAGGGTCATAGCTGACCTGATATCCTCTGTTTCCTGTCATAGGGAGGACATAATGAGAGCACCACCAGGGCTTAGTTGCATTAGCTCCACTGCTAGGATTAAATAAGGTCAGATGCTCCCTCTGGCTTGTAATTGTTTCTCAGTCTGAGGAAGACTGAATGTGAGTACCAGGGCTGTGCGGGAAAGCTGGCTAGGGACTCAAATCTGGAAGACCCATGGGCCATGCTTCCTGCAGCGTGATGTCATTGGTCAGTCTCTCTGGTGTAATACCTCCATTGGCTAAAGTGCATAGCAGCCACCAGGATCTCATGCTGGTCGCTATGAATCCTATCCCCATCCTATGTTTCTAATTTGCACAGGTGGTCTAGCCCTGCTGGCGCTCCCAATGGTTTCTGTAGGACAAGACAAAAATGAGCCTCCTGTGAAGGGTCCCAGAATGGTGAAGAAGCTGAATGTCTGCCTCCAACTCAACTTTTTCTACTGTAGAAATTGAAAGTCAAGGGGGATTTTCTGTGTATGGCATTCAGCCAGCTTGGGGTAAGGTGACATGGTCAAAGAGAACTGCTTCTTTGACGGTTAGTTTATGGCTTTTCTTGGTTCTTCAGTAAAAGGAGGTGATTCCACCTTACTCCTGAGTTCTGATCTTGCCTGTGGATAATTGCTTGTTGGATTTCTGTGGAGGGAAGGAAAGCCAGAAAACTCCTATTTTTTTAAATCTTGCTGATGTTACTCTCCATATTTGTGCTTTAGATAAAAGTATGAGATGTTTTAAAAAATTATTAAAATAAAGGTTAGAATTCGGTTTGAGGAAGATTTAATATTTGATGAAGCCTCCATTCAAAAGATCCATGTCAATAGAACAGAAATGTTTTCTTTAATATTTTTTTAAGAGGAGAAAACTCACAAGTAAAATTTGTTTTTCTCAAATTTTCAAAATGTACCTGAGTCATATAACTTAGATTCATGTCAGGTTCTTTGTTCTCTTGAGAGTTGTAAACTTGTGATACTTTGAAAAGACCTTCTCTTTGGAGTTATAAACCTGTGACACCATGGAAATAAATTAGTCTTCACTTTATAAATATGTGGAGAGCTAATTTTAATTAGCACACATTTTAATTCAAATTCTTCAAGTACTTGATCTTCACAGAGGTTATGGAATTTCAAGATACTTAAATGCCAAAGGGAATTTAGGAGGATGGAAACTGTTAGAATTGTTAGGGATCTTTCCATTTCTTCTAGTTCAGTAATTCCTAACTCTGTTGCTCTGACTAGCTGTACTGGAATCATCTACAGTTCTCACCATAAAGATTGATTTCTGGCTTCTCTCCTCACCCTCAAGTGGAGTGAGTTATTTTAATTTTTATCAAAATCAGATAATTTTTCTGTACAGTTAGTTTGGAAATCTCCCATCTTTTGTCTTATAGCTGAGAAAATAGAAGATGAAAGAATTTACAGTATTTGCCTCTAATTCTAAAACCACCAGATGTTAGGCTTAGGTTAAGAGCCTACCTAAGCTTTCTTCCTTAATAATGTTTATAAAATGACCCTGCCTCCCTTAGTAATATTCAACACCATGTACCGAATTAAAGGTGAGGGGAAAAGAACATATTTTAGACACATTTCAACCATGAGGATTTTAAAAAATGGATTTACTTGAAATTAAAATTATTTAAGTGGATTCACTTTTTACATTTATTTAATCAAGTTTTTACTATCAAGCTTTGGGCAGCATTCTTCAGAGAACCTTGCAAGCAAGTTCTCTTAAGCATTTCTCTCGCTTTTGAGATATAAGAAATTTAAGCAATGGGAAAAGATTCCCATATATCTTTCTCTAGTAACCGGAATCATTTAGGTGGGTTTATGTAAATTTTATGCAAATTTAACACAACTTATGCCTCCAAAGTTATGGCGATCATAACAGTTTTATTCACCAAAACTTGGCCTTCAGCAAGACTCTACTGAGGACCGATGATCTATGTAGCCTCCTTCTGTCTGGAGTTTTGTGACATTTATCATCATCCTGTTAGGATACTCAAAGAGTTGTAATACATAAATAAAGGGCTGAAATAAGACCCTGACTTTCCTTCAACCCAGCCTGAACTACCTATCACAAACATCTGGGGATCATTTTTTGTACTTTCTTTCTTAGTTCGTAGGTACAAATCATTTCAATTTATTCATGTTATAAAGTTATAGTCATTCAAATTACAGTTTTACTGAGGAAAGAGACACACCTTGATATGTATGGAACGTATTACTAAATTTTATTAGTTTTAAGAATGACTATTTGCCAATAGCTAAATTTAGAAAGAATATGTTCCTGACAGTGCGGCTCTGTAGAAAAGTTTAAAGGGTGATGATTTCATTAATTTTCAGAGCATTACAGCCAGCTGGCGAAGGCTTTTCTATATCATTGTGGCTTACTGCCTTTGAAATTACTTTCATTTCCTAAATTAACCTGTCTAAAGTTAAAATGACAAAATCGCTGTAATAGTGTGATAAAATTGGCCTCTTTGTATAATTTTAAGATAACTTAACTAACTTAAATGATAGCACTTTGAGTTTAGGACTGCTGCAATGTATTCCATAAAAAAGATTGATGATACAAACATTTACAGAGCCCCATATTAGTTTTATTGATAGATAAATAACATGTAAAAATTGAATAATATATACAGAAAGTAGAAAGAGACTTCTAGCTTCAAAAAAGAAATTCTCCATTTAAATCCTCAATACCTAGTTAACTCACTTGTGGTGGTGGAAAGAGCACCAACCTTGGAGCTAGAAGGTTCAATTTTTTTAAGGTTTGGACAATGGTCCTGTCATTTTACCTTTGTGAACTTGAGCCAGTACGTGAACTTATCTGGGCCTCAGTTTCCTCATATGCAAAATGGGAGTATTAATACTCATTCTACCTTCTTCACAGGGTGTTATAAAAATAAAATAATAAGTGTGAGTAGCAAGAGAATAACCTTATTCCCCAGATTTTTAAGGAGTTTGTCTTATGGGAAGGAAAGAAGTCAAAATGAGTGGTTGGACTTTGTAGAATATGCACAACCTACAGTGTGTGCAGGGGAGGATGCTGGATTTATATGATCATATCTGAGCAGCAGGAGGGAAAAGGAGCATAGAATACCAAGGAAAAAGGGACGCAAAGGAAAGAGGGAGTCATAGGTACCAGAGGATGGTGCTCCTGGGAAAGAAGGGTTCAGAAAGAATTTATTTTTTATGAGAGTAATGGATAAATGAAAGGGTAGATTGTTGGATGGATGGATGGTTGGATAGTTGAATGAATGAATAGATTAGCTAAGCCCCTGCATCATCCTGTTAAAAAAAAACAATCAGTCAAAATCTCCTTGGGGGTAAATTGCTCTGAGAAGGCCTCAGGGCGACCCAGAATTCTATAGATTTAACATGTAAGTAGTTTTTTATTTTTTCATTTTTTTGGGGGTGGGGGGTCAGTTTTAAACTTTGGTGCAAACACCAGATATTTCAGCCTCTTGAATATGGTCAATAGAGGATACGTAAGATAAGTCAGGAGACCCCCATTCCACTGTTGGAAGGCGTAACTTTCTATAAGTTGGGTTTCAGTCTTGATCCTGGTGACTACTACCTTGGCTCCTGATTTTGTCTTTGGAGTCACAGAATACTTCTTGTCCCTTTGACATATGGCAACACTTCTCTAAACAACGCTTAGGTAGGGCAGAGAGTTGTATTCTGTTTCTTAGCTTGTGATTGTCAGCATTTAAAGCCTCCATAAAACATTACAGATCATGTTAAATTTGTGGTGCTGACAATTTCTACTTTTTCTTTCTGATATTTTCCAACTTATAAACACAAAAAACAGATACACAAACTGTGCATTAGTCAGGCTTTTGGAGCTGAAAGTACAATTCAAAATTTACAAGGTGTCAAGGTGTCAAAGTCCCACTACAGGAACAAACAGTTTCACTAAAGCTTACTTTGTCCATATTGCTTGTGAAGTAGAGCAATAAGCTATTTGAAAAAAGAAACATAATAGCTATCTATAGTGCCATGCTTTCATTTAAAAATAAAATCGTCATCAAAAACCTATCTTCCATTTTTTCAGTGATGTGAAGGATGAATTGTCTACCTCAGACATCTATCATTCATTCCATTAATATTCATCCACTTCTTTCTTTCTTCCTTTATACAACATTCATTCAGCAAACACATATTTAATTTCTATTATGTACCAGGCATTTGACTAGGTACTGGTGTGAGAGTTGCTAAATAGAATAAGTCATAGTTTGGGGGCTAGAAGAAACTTGTCATCAAGTGTCTAAAGTAAGAGACCCAGGGTGAGGTGTTAGGAATGAAGATTAAAAAAAGAGCTTGCAACAAGTAGAAAGTAACCAGTGGGTGAAAGAAGGAAAAGTATCCTTTGAAATGGAAATAACAGAGCAATACGGAATGTCTGTGTGGAGGTATGATCCACCAGAGTTGTCAACCTACAGTGCTGAAAGAATCATATTGCTGTAAATGATTTATCTACCATAAGAGAAAACTGAGATCCTAGAAGGACATAGGGCAAGTCATTGTTCCCTCAGGATTAAGTCTCCTCAGTCCTTCCCAGTGGTTTGATGTCATACCAGATCACCTCATCTTGTTAGTGGAAGGCATGAGACGACTGGGGACTACCTATTCCCTACTTTTTTTCTATTGTATTATGGCATCACAATGCCATCTATAGTGGCATATATTTTATTTTCTATTATAAACATATAATCTCATAGAATAATAATTTGATCTTTAAAGTGCTCATTAGTTGAGTCTAGCTCTCCCCATATGAAGACTTTTTTAAAAAAAAAAACTCCATTTTAATAACACTTTCTGGAAGACATCTTTAATTTTCCAGATGAGCTGTTCACTAATTAGTATCCCAAGAGTGTAAGTACTCTAAATGATACCCTTTTAATTTTTAAGAACTAAGATGGCTTGGAGAATTTTCTAATTTAAATCCCAAGGAAATCAAGCACAAATGCTGATAAAAATGAGATGTCATTTTATGCCTAAGTTCAGTGAGAGACATTTAATAACTTTTTTTTTAACCAAATATTTGTTTTACAGTTTCTTAACACAGATTGATATGCTCATGTAGCCTAAAATTTAAAGAAAGAGACTAAATAAAATGACATTTTATTTATTAAAATCATTTATTTAAAAATGATTATTTACTTAATAATGACCTATAATACCCATTTGAGAATCAACTTGGGTAAATCTTATTTACAAAGTTCTGATTTTTTTTTCTGTCTTTGGAAAAAATATTGGCCTCAGAGTACCCAGTAAGTTAATAGATCAAAGGGAATTTTAATCTTTTGATTCTTGGCCTAATTTTCTTCCTCTATTTCCAGAAAGGACATAGAGTTCCCATGTATACATTGAAACAGAAGTTTTTATGGATTTACAAATGAAATAAGAAGTAAATGAGGAAATTAAAAAAAAGAAAAAAGAATAGGGTAATCCCTCCCTTGAGCCCTGCATATAAATAAAGGTGTGGTTCTAAAGTGAGTCATTATTCCATTGCCCATTCCTTCCATGGCAGAGACAAGGATGTTGTGGACTGAATGCTGTTAACGAGGCATTTATATAACAATTAGCTTCTGAAACAATAGACAAGCAGCAGTATGTTGTTTCAAAAAGGAGGAGTAATTTTGTCCTCTAAAAATTTAAGTCTTCTCTTTTCTCCTATGTCATTTGGAGGAAGCTCCTTTTTCCTTTTTCTCTTTTTTAAGCAAAATAAGTGTTATGCACTAGTAGGTAGTGAGTGAATTCTTTTTGCCAGCAGGAAGAAAAGCAATTTTTGAATGCCAAAAATAGCTCCTTTGTGTGAAAATATCACATAGTCAAAGACATTTTAGGGAGAAAGAAGAGATTCATGTTCTGAATTAATATTTTTAAATATAGAGAGAAATGTTAGCAATGGAAAAAAAATAAATTGACATAAATAGACTGAGAAGAAACAAGTAACTTTATCTATGGTCATGGCAGCCCCAAAGTCTGAATATTTATCCCGTTTACAGTGCTCTTGGCTTTTTGTGTGGTCTCAGAATGATGATTTAGCACCTGAGGCCATGCTTGTAAGAGACAGGTATTTCTAATTATCTTGTTTAGTTCAAGATATTTTTTTCCTCCTCTACTTTTAACTCTCTGTTCTATGCAACATCACAAACAGGCAAAGTATGAACTGACTGACCTGATATGGGAGATGGCCCTAGGGTTGGAGATAGAAGTAAAATCTTATATATTTCTTTGTCTTTAAATCTATAATTCCCACTGACATCTTTGGGATTTATACACTCTAAAGAGTTTCTTTATCCACTATTTGCATGTAGAGACCATCAGTCAATTACGAAGAGTTCTGATAGAGGTGGTGGGCATCTATTACTTTTGTTCGCCCAGCATTTCTCTGCTTCATTTGATAATAACATACAATTTTCCTTTGAAAACCTAAGAACGTGCAGTCATAAAGAAAAACAAAATTATGGACTTTGCAGCAACTTGGATGGATTTAGAGTTTATAATACTGGGTGATCTATCACAGAAACAAATAACCTGAGTACTACATGTGCTCACTCATAAGCGGATCCTGAACATTTATCATAATACTATAAGAAAGAGATTGGCAGTAGTGGGACACTGCCAGGGGAAGTGGGGTACACATAACATCAATAGGGGTACCCAAACTTTACCTGTGCAATGACCACTTATGTACCTTACCCTGAATTGTACTCCATATCTCTAAACAAAAACAAAATGAAAGAACTCTTGTTATGTGTCATCTTCATGATGCTGTCAGTTTAACTGTCTTGCTTTTCGTCTATGCAGTGAGTAAGTAGATGAACATGTGATCTAAGTTTGGACGGTGAGATATTCTCTGGATGGATTAAGACTTGAGTGGAATGACACATGGTCACTAATTCATTTTGCTAGTGGTTCTCCTTTACTGAATGTTGAATGAACTCTCCTACCTGACACAGATTTTGGTACTTGGAAGTAGGGTGCTACCGTATCAGAAGCTAAAAGGAGGGAATAGTTTTGAAACTAGGTAGTATAGTGTGGAAGCTGGAAACAGTGTAGGAATTTTGAAGAGAGTATTGATAAAAGCTCAAGTATCTTGAACCCAGTGTTCATAGAATTTTGAATTTTGAGAGGGCTTCAAAACAATGAGAGAAAAATCTTATTGGAAAGTGGGGGAATGGGCAGAAATGTAGCAATACTCTTGTCTTCAGTAGCATGGAGAGTAGAAAATGTGCCTAATGAACTGGGCAGATCTAGTTGAGATTTCTAAAACAGCATTTGGTTACCACCTGGCTTTTTCTTGCTGCTTGCAGTAAAATGTGAGATGAGAGAGTGATAAGCTAAGAGAAGGACTGTAAATCAAAAAGAAGCTAGGACTTGATGGGTTTGAAAACTCTAGACTATACAGATAGTCAAGAATGCTAAAATTAAGGAAACATACACACACATACATATACACAAATTAAAAGGCTCTGAGCAAAGATCAAATCCAGGATAATGCCAGGAAAATATTATGTAAAGGAAGATGAAGTCCAGGTACGGCTATAACTTCTTTTTATTAAATTCTTTAAAAGATCTAAGGTGGCACCTCAGAGAACAACTTTCAGTAAAACTAAGGACTTTTTAAAGAGGTTAAGAGTGTATTATATGGAGTCTCTCAAACAACAGGGCTTCTAGGAAGCGAAAGGATGTTGTCCTTTGTCATCTCAGTAGAAGCCCAAGGTAAAGAGGGATTTAGCTGAAAGGGGTATGTAGGTGTGGCTTTTGTCTAATGGATATCACCCCAAGAAATTTCACAGGACATCTACAAACTTCTCAGAAAAGATATATACAGAAATATTACCTCAGATGGAGGTGAGGTGGGGGAGACACCACAAAATGAGGTCAGGGTTTGAATTCCCAGAATTTAACACCCACTACATTTTGCAAAAATGGAAAGAAGGCTAAGAGGGTGGAACCAAGAACCCAGAGGGCAGAGTGAAGAAACATGAAGAATTTTGTAAGACATGAGACCTAATCAAGGATCTTCCAACATTTATCTGTCTGGATTCCAGAATTACCACGGACCTATAACCCTCCGGTCTTCCACCCCATCCCTTCTATAAACAAGATTGTATATGCAGTGGTTATCTTATGCCTGTGCCATCATTGAGTGTTGGTGGAGGGGCACATAATTTGCTTCATTTGTTTCATAGGTCTACAAATAGTAAGAAACTATACTTGAAGAGTTGTGTTTAAGGAAGGAACTACACTTCAGAAACCACATCTATACTTGGACCTGATTTAAGTGATGAGATTCTGGACTTTAAGCTGATATTGCAATGGGTGAGAATTATGAAGTCTTTAGGGGAAGTGAGTATATTTTGCATTTGAGAGGGACATAAACCTTTGGGGACCAGAGGATAGACCATGGTGGCAGCCTCTAAGGTGATTCTGGCCACCGGGTATTCACACCCTTTCATAACTCCTTCCTTTTGAATGTGGGCTGGGCTCATTGACTCACAGAAACAAAGAACTGAATACTATATGTTCTTACTCATAAATGGAACTTGAACATTTATCACATTAGCACAAGGGAGGGATCAGCACTCTCTGGACACTGTCAGAGGTGGGCACGTAACAACACAAAGGGTACCTAGTCTTAAACAAGAAGAAGTGAGGACCCATTGGAGGTCCAAACTTTGCCTGCACCCAGCCTACTTTTGTAGCTAATTCTGACTTGTACCCTACATCTCTGTAATAAAACAAAATAAACAACAACAACAACAAAAATAGAATGCAGGAGGAGAAGTGAAAGGATATTAATTCTAGATTAGGTCATGAAAGACTGCCTTTTTCATCCTGGAGGTTATCTCTCACTCTTCTGAATGGCTTAACCTGGGGAAGTCAGCTTCCATGCCACAAGGCCACCCTGTGGCAAATCCCATGGGAGTGCGCTTGAATGTAGACTTACTGAAACCTGCCAACAGCTATGTGAATGAGCTTGGAAGTAGGGTCTTCCCCAAGTCAATCCCTGAGATTTTTGCAGCCCGAGTCAAAACAACTGTTGCTCATGAGAGAACCTGAGCCAAAACTGCCAAGCTAAGCTGTTCCTGGGTCCCTGATCTACAGAAACTTTTGAAAAAATACATGTTTGCTATGTTTAGCCTCTAAAGGTTGAGTTAATTTGTTATGTGGAAACAAATAAAAATACATTCATATCCTTGTAAATAGACTATGCTAGAATATTCTAATCACTATTATGCAACATTTTATGATGAGGCAACTTGAATGTTGTTAAAAGGATGACATTGTAAATGAATCTTTTAGCCACCACTTAAAGAGTGCAACCTCAGGTTTGGTCTCCTGTTTCTCCACTGTTTTGCCTGATCTTTGATTAATTAATTTCTTTATAAAATGATATCTTAAAAGAGCATGAGGGCATAGTGTTCCCTGAGTCCTTGGAATTCTTCCAGGTTACAATGTTCAAAGATAAGATGGATTGAATTCACACATATTATAATAACCTACATTTATGGCATGCTTTATACCAGGAACTTGGAAAATTGCTTTTTGTAATCATTTTAGACAATTCTCATACCAACCATTTAAAAAAGACATCATTCTTATTCCTGCTTTAATAAGAGCTGCCCAGTGTGATACACTGGTAAGAAGTAGATCTGAATTTTGAGCTCAGGCCTGCCAATCTTCAAGGAAGGCCTGAGCTCTTAATCACTCCAGGTAAAGAAGATCTCCTGTACTTCTCTGTATGAATAGACTAATACGCTGTAGTGAATGGATTCGCTCCATGACCCAATACCTACAAAGCAGAACCAGGGCAGCACTTTTCATCCCCTCCTGTATGCAGCCTAAGAGGGGTTTGGAATACAGAGGCCTTTTTGTCACGTCCATGATATTTTTGACGGCCAGAGTGGATACCCAAGCTGAAATAAATCCATCACCAGATTACTGCCTCTGCCCCCAAGAAAACTTTGGCTATCTTAAATGTTGTTCAGAATATGGGAGATATTTGAACTGGTCAGTTATATTGATTTTCAGGATCAGGATCGGGGTATATGATTGTAACAGACAATTCAGAGTGTTTGCCGAGATGTTTGGGTGAGTGGAACAAAAACTCCCTAACTATGACTGTAGCCAAGATTATCACTCTGTGTTCCTCTCTAAGGGAAAAGGGGGCTAGCATGTATAGTCAACTGTTATGTGCCATAGCATCTACTATGTCATTGTGTTAGGGTCACAGTGACAAATGCCATTGACTCATTTGTTGGTTATTTAAAAAAGATAACTGAAATGTAAAACACAGTGAAGTCCCTGATATTAACAAGTGTCTTTGTTCTGTTTGAGAAATAAAAAAAAATTTTTTATAGAACTTGGCATTAGTACAATTTAAAAAAATAGAATTTTGGTTAAAGTTCTTAAGTAAATATTTTCATTTGCTTTTTCCTCTCACTAATTTTCCCACAGACTTAATTTCTTCAAAACTGAATCTTTTATACTTAAAATTTCAGAATAATTTTTTAAAAATTGTTTAAAATATATTTTATGCTTTCTTGGTCATCTTTTTCATTTCTAGAGTATGCATTTAGTCACAGGGTGACGGTCGGGCCAAAGTTTATCTGACTACACCAGAGTTCTTAAGTCATTTCCAGTCTTCTTATTTTGTTCTTTTCAAACTTTTACTTGAAAAGAAAATTAATTGGAAAACACCAGCAAAGCTTTTTCCTTCCTCTTTTGGTTACTCAATTACCAACTGCCAATTCTTTCTGCATTCTATATCTGATGTGCATAAGAAATTGTGGCTGTTTTTGGAGTTGGCAATAGTTAAATGGAATTATAGAGAGTGACTGAAACCAACATGTATTTTGTAGAATCTTTTGATTACACACACAGCTTTTTCTGAGACTTAAAAAAAAAACACAACCTCTTGAAGGATTAGCTTGCTACAGAAAATTACCATTTTGAAAGATTTGTGCCACATTTCAATGATAAAATTATTCAGAAGAAAACGCTTCTCTGTAAATATTCTCTAAATCCTCACGAACATCTGAGCACTTGGGGGCCAAAATCAGGGCACAATTTGTATAAATTAAATATACACATACACACACATGCATTTGATAATCCAAAAGTGTCACAGATGTATTATGATCCTCTCTGGAAAGTTTCATCAAAATAACTATACCATCTCTTCATAAAAAGCCTGTGCCACAGACCATGAAAACACTGTTGCAGAAACCTTATTTTAACCACTGATGTATTACAGCTATATTAAGGTGGCAGCTGAGTTAACTTGGTTGAAATCCAAGCATGTTGTATCTTTTTTTCAATAGACCAGTGTGAAATATAAAGTTTATTTTTTTAGTGTAACACCTTAAGTGACCTAAATCCTATATTATAAAAAACTTACCCTATGATAACTCTTCTGATAGGTGTTGATACTCTTTTTTAAATTCCAAAATGAGACTTAGCATATCTCTAGTCAGTGAGATAGCTACATCAACCCATTCCCTGAGATCAGTTATTTTTAATAATTAATCTTAATAATTGATCTGATCTGCTGGCTGGAATTTTTGGTTCTTCTATGTAAACATTAGAATTTCAAGAATTAATAAAGTACTAATGTTGGAAAGTAAGAGGAAATTTTGTGATTGGTTAATTTCTTATCGAGAACTGTCCGGAGAGGTTGAATAATTTTGCAGTTTAACTGATGACGGAGTGCTGTAACCAAGGAACAAATTGTGACTACAATGCTATCTTCTCTCTCAAGATAGAGTCCAAGTCGAGCAAAAATCTGGCTTCAGAAGCTCACTTTGCTAGTCCAGTGGTTGTCTATCAGACCACACAGCCTCAGCTTGCAGGATCACACAAGACACCTTATAAAGGAGACACAGGAGAGTGAGTCTGTGGTATCCCTCCTTAAGCAGGCCCTCCATCCGGCTTTCTCATTCCAATAAAAGTTGGAGTGAGAGGTTTTGGAGGGGTCAGCTCCAATGACGAAATGCTCTGTGACAGGAAAAGTTCAAAGAATGTGCTTGTGTGACCATGGGAGTAGGTTAATACGGCTGGACTGAGGGTGAGCAAGACAGGTGGAGAGAAGGAGAGAGCTGGGATATTCCTGGAAATAATTTGATCCCATGTCACCCCCATAAAAGGCATCTCCCTTAAATCAGACAGGCATAATGAATGGTGTGATACCCGGTAGCCTGCACAGTTATAAATACACGGCCTTTCATTCTAGAGATGGCCCATTACCACTCACTAAAAGGTCTGTCACAGAGGTGCTTGGGGGCCATTCATTTTTTCATGACCCTCTTGGCGACGTGACTGGGGTTTCCTGAAGCCACGCACAGGTCTCTGCCCAGCGAGTGCTCTGTGTTAACGTCCCTTAATTTCTTTCTTTCAAAGGTTATCATGTCGTGTGTGTGTGTGTGTGTGTGTGTGTGTGTGTGTGTGTGTGTTCCCCAGATGGCAAACAAAGAAATAAACAGCACAAACTAAACTTGGCCTTGCTGGAAACACTGTTTATCCACAGAGTGAAGAATGGCTAAAATGTAATCTTGCGACATTAGGGAGGTTCAAAGTTTACATAGGAAGTAAGAAATTTTAAAAAGCAGTTTAAAAAATTATCTCACCCTTCCCGAGGTTCAGATTTCATATCATGAAAGGCAAACTTTAGCAGAACAATCACAGTAAAGCAGGGCCTTCTGATTTGCTGGCTGCTTCAAATAACAGTTGTCCCTTTGATAATATTGACGCCTATCTCCTTTGCAATCTAGTGCTTCTCCTGCACTTTGTAACATACCCGTCTGTTTTTTAGGGCCGCTGTCATAAGGCCACCTGGAAGAGTGAAGAAAGGCCTGATTGATCACAAGGTCCTATCAAATGTCAAAGCTGGCCCTGGATGACCTCCCATCTATTCAGAGAGGCTTTGATTTAATCTCCAAACTGGCTGCTTCTCTGGGCTGTGAGTTCTCTCTGCAACCCATGTGTCAGCATTGAGATATGACCTGTTTCACGCTCCATTCATCTCATTTGAAGGACGGAAATTAAACTCGAGGGTCGAAGAGGGGAACTGCTCAAAATACACACACATTAACTGAAGCCTTTTGTGTGGGTACATTATAGGAGTTTGAACAACCACTAAAAATTATATTAAAATGAAATTGATCTTCACTCCACTGAAATGCTTCAGAACCTTCCTCCCCTCACTGCCCTTCCATCTATTCTTCTTTCTTCCCTCCCCTGCTTGTAGTAATCGTATGACCCCAATCTCATTAAGGTTCAAAGTGAAAGAAGGGAAATATTTACAATTTTCCAGTTTCTTTAAAAATAGTGTCCTTTAGAAAATTCGCTTATTGCCTATAATTTACAAAGTAAATTTTTTTTTTTTAAGGAGACAGAAGAAACTGGCAACAAGACTAATAGAAATGCAGGCTGCTTTGTTTAGCATTATTGATTCATTTGTTTCACCTTGCAAGCTTTTAAAAAAAATTTCAATTAAAACTCAAACTTTGGGAATAGTGCTATAACTATCAAGACACATCGGTACAATATAAACCTACATATTAGGCTCTATTTTCTATTTCTAAACTCTCATTGCTCTTCTCATTGACCCTTTTACACTATTTATCAAGGATAGTAACTACGTGAAAGCTGGATTCCTTATAGATTTGTTTGTATAACAAGCTCAAAAATAAATCCTATGCCATTTATTATGGAAGTAAAATAATTATATTTTAAGTGTGTTGGGAAAGTTTGCTATATTTATTTGTCTTTATTCATTTGCTCATGAATTTATTATTTATCATTTGAACTCTGTACTAAAATGACATCCAGGTAGGAAAAATGTTTCTTGTTTAATTAAAAGGGTATATTGTACATTTCTAGTGTAATTGTAGTACATTTTCGATACAGAAAAATCAATTGGAAAACACAGGCAAGGAAAGAGAGGGAGAGAGAATAGCAGACACCAAAAATGCTATTGACCAAAAGTAACTAACACTAATACCTTAGTGTTTATCTTTCCATTTTTTTGTATTCTCCATATTTGAAATACACTGTTCCTGCTTGGGAGAAGACTGTATTTTCAGTTGTTATGGTAGTCTTCTTTATGTCTATGTAAGGTCACCTTAAATGGAATTGATTATTTTATTTTGTCAATATTGTATTGACGAGCATTTAGGTTTTGATATTTTTACTATTATATAATAATATTTTTATACTTTCTTGATTTTCTCCAAAACTCTCTAATTTTAGTGAAAAAAAGATATGCTCAATCTAACACTGTAATTAAAACTATGATCTTTTTCTTTTGTGGTTTTCTGAACACCCACCTGGAAATAACTTTCCTTCCTAAATCATCATTTATGGATTCTGTAATACATATTATTTGTTTTATATGCAACATATGTGCAATAAAATGAGTACTATAGTGAATATTAATGCTATTTTTATATAAACCATTTCATGGAACTTATGGAAAAGCTTTTAAATTATGGTCATATGAAGAGATTCGAGCATCTGAGGTATTCAGAGAATTCCATTTAAGCATTTAGTTTCGCAAGTAAGGAAGCAGAAGAACACAGAATGATTGTATCTTCCTTTTAATGTTTCTCAGTAAGATCTTTCTTCACATTTTTATGTAAATATCTTATTACTCAAGGCAGAAGATGTTGAATAAACACATTTTGCAAGTTAATTCACTCTTTACAGTGCCAGGTGGGAAGTGGGCTTGTTGCTTTAATATAGCACTTTGCAATATAACATTTTGCAATGATGGAAATGTTCTATATTTGCACTGTTCAACACGTGAAATGTGACTAGTACAACTGAGGAACTAAATAATAGATTTTATGTAATGTAAACTTAAATCAATTTACCACATGTAGCTACTGGCTATTATATCATATCATAAAGCTGCTATACAACCTTAATAGTTATATTATTATTAGAACCATTTAAATAGTTTGTGAAGCATTGTAGATGTTTACTTAGTTATCCCAGTTCATTTCATTGAAGAATAAATATTAGATATTGAAAAATGTACAGTCTTAGAATACAATAATAAGAATAACAAAAAACTACAGTACCCTTTTTAACAGACTCTTTTTCACAGCTCTCTTCAGAGAAGAGAATTGAAAAGTTCAATAAGGCAAAGATGATGAAAATATCTTCATAGGACCCTTGGGTAAGATAAATTGGCAAGTAATAAAAAGATCTGGCTTCTAAGATCTGACTTTGACATTAACAATCTCTTAACTTGTAATAAGTTACTTTATTTTTGATAGTCTTACTTGATATTCACAATACAAAATTTGGAACAAATAAATTCCATTGTTCTTTCTATGGATAAATTATATAAATTTCTTCTGTCCTGTATTCAGAATCAAATACGACTTTTTCCTTCATACCTCAATAATGTGTATAAATATCCAGTGCCAGGTACATTCTAAGTAGTCAATAAGTATTTGTTGAGTGAATGGATGTACTTGTCTCCCCAGATCAACAGCTCCTTTAACCCTGTGTTCTTATAGCTTGATGTTTTCAATATTTAGACTTGAGTAAGGTTTTAAAACCTGGAAGGTTTTGATGCAGGAGAAATCCTTCACTATAGAGTAGTAGAGGATCGCTGGACACACCCCTCTGCTCTGGAATTGCTAAAAGCATATATTTCCAGAGATGGCCAAGAAAGTGTGGACTTTAGTATGCAGCTAAAATTTTCCTAAAAGAAAGTCCTCAGGATGCCCCCAAAGACCCTGATCAGGTACACTGAGGTGATGATGGGAAAACAGGAGAAGGGCCAGAGTGTAACTAAGTTTAACTTTCTGGGACACTTGTGACTTCTGAAAAGTACTTTTCACTCCTCAGTAATATGAACTACCTTGATCACTCAAGTCCAGAAAAATTACATTTCCCTTTTTAAAAATTCTGACACTTGTATATCTTACTTATGATATGTTTAATAATACTCTCTTGGATATTAACAGTTAATTTTTAGCTTTTTTAACTGAATGAAACTATTAGTTTCAATAAGGACCTAGATACTACCTTTATTCCTGCCACACAGTTATCTGTATTTTGTAAATTCCAGCACCATGTGATTTACTCTTTCTTCAGGATCAAATATATGCAAAAACTATCTGAACAGGAAAGCATTGTATAAACGTTAGTAGTTGTTATTGTGATTAGAATTGATGTTGTAGATAATTTAATAATTGCTCTTTTTTTTAGTACATACTCTTCTTTAGTAACTTAGCAGCTAGTCAACACTTTTTCAGCTCTTTACAGAAGCCCTGAGATCTTCCTAGCATTTCTAGAACTTTAAACCCAACACAAATATATGAAGGAAAATTCATTATACTCTTCACTCAGAAGAGATATTATTAAAAATTAATGACCATTTTTGTCCTCTAGGATGTAATATAATTCAGGAGAGGAAAGGAGGTCTGTCACTAACTATCTTTCTCAAGGGCACTTCACAACAATACTCTGCATGATAAATTTCTGAATCTCAATGTTCTTCTCCCTGTTGTATGACATGAGTGTTGCCAGTGTCTCCTTTCAAAAACAGCAAGCTTTTATTTTAAATTAGTGCATCTGTTTAAAGAAAGGGAGCAGTGTGTAGCAAAAGCTAAATAGATGTTTATGACCATTAGTTCCACTCACTTCACAACTAAGACTGTATCTTAAGATAATAGATAAATAGAAATAAAAATCTTAGAAAATGAATATCTTTACTTGTGGGTTATATATGATGAAAGAACTTGGAAGCAATTTAAATGCCTAATATTAGGAAAAATACTTAAATAAATTATACTAGCAAGAAAATATATTTTCTTATGTCAACATTTAGCATTTTAGAGCTTATACATGTATATATATACATACTTTTTGGAAATACAGAATGCGATATTTGTATTCAAGTGCATGAAATGTTCATATGTATACATATATATGCATACTTGTATATACATATGCATGTATATGTATATATATATATAAACACACACACAGAATGAGAGAGAGAGAGAGATAAAGAGAGAGAGAGAGAGAGAGAGAGACTTCCCAAATGCAAATTATTAGTTCATTGGGTAAAGGGTTTACATTGTATATAGAACATGAGTATAGGATTAGAACTAGGTTTGAATTCTAATTCTTCCATAAGCTATGTGACACTGATAAATTACTAATCTTCTCTGAACATCTATTTTTCCTTATTAGCTAAGTTTTGTGTGTGTGAGTTAAACAAGCAAAGCTACTTAGTTCTATTGTATTATATTCCTTTCTCCTTACTAAATAGCCGAGATTTTCTTGGGTTAAAATTTTTTGTTCAAATTTATTGAATTTTGTAGGAATTTCAATATCCTTGTTTTTGACCCACATAAGACAATTCTAATTTAATGATTAATGTGACAACTTTCCTGTAATTGGTCGATAAGCTTTATGTTTGAATGGATTTCAGAAGCATGTTAAATATCTTGGATTGGAGGTCAATTTCTATAAACAAAAATGTAAAGCTAAAAATGGTACATTAACCTATCTTGACCATAAACTAGTACAATTTACATTCATTTCCCCTATGTAATTGGCATTAAATTTTGAAACACTTACATGCATTGTTATATATATAAGGTTATGTGTGATTGACTTTCTAGGAGTTCCTCCTCATAGATTTGAGGGATGAAATGTTTTCCAAACATAAGGCAATTTCAAGGTACCTAGAAACTTACTACATAATATATATGAGTGTTTAAAAGAAATTGATTTCTTACATGAAAAAAGAAGGGTTATACTAGACAAAGTGACTTTTGTTATTTGGGCCAGAGAGAACAAGAAAAAGATCAAACAAGAGGATTAAAATTCTTTGTCAAGTGAGGCTATACCTCGTACTCGTGCTTAATTACAAAAGGAAATTAGGAACAAGTGCATGTATATTACTGCATGTATCAGTGTAGAGTTTAATTGGTTTGGAGTAAATTAATGACTGCTTGCAATATTTCTGGCAATTTGTTATAAGCTGTGCAATTTTAAATTGGTTTGTTGAAAATGCTGGATAAAACTTTTTAATTCACATATTGCTTTAGGAATTGATCTGGGGATAATAAAATATAATGAAATGTTTTACCTCAGATGGATCTAAGTTCTATTTGCTCTATAACTTTTTTTAAACCTGAATCCAAATAATTAAGGACATGGCTAGAATGTTTAGAAGAGCTGTGACTGTAAGTTATTCATCTTCATTTTCATGGGCAAACTACAGCTCTTTCAAAATTCTATTTTCTTGAAGCAGTAGAGGGCAAGGGCAAATCCTCCAAAGCTTTCCCTGTTTTATCCAAGAAAAATTATATATAAAATTAAAAGGCAAGGAGAGAAAAATCTGACAATTCAGCAAAGAAATGGTTATAAAAGACTAGAAATCTGGACACTTGCATTTGGACCACTAAAGAGATGCTCCATGGCTTCTCAGCTAGTCCGTGATAGTGACAGGACTACATTTGACAAACTGTCAAATGGAGGTGAATGCCAGTTACTATTACCTGATGTGAGAATTACTTGCAAGTGATGCTGGGAAAAATGATAGCTATCCTTCCAAGATAGTCAAGGAAAATAAGATAAAGGTGTTTATTAACATATTATTTTTAGATCTGTGAATATTCTTTTTCTGCTCTGATAATACATACCTAGGAGAATTCAAAACAAAGGCCTGAGCATATGAAACCACTTGAGAACACCGAGCGCCTTACATCAGGGAAATTAGAATGGTATTAGACTCCTCTCCCTTCTTTGCTAGGTGGGTGTCCATTTCCTGTTGGGTTTCTTTAATCCAGCGAAGATGGTCAGCTTTCAGGAATACACTCACCCACAATTTCCTCATTCTTTTTTGAAATCTTCTTTTGCCTTTGTTTTCTTTGGTGATTGATAAGACAGTAACATGCCTTAAAAGGTAACTCTTGAATAGGCTATGACCCAAATGTTCCAGATTTTGTACCCAAATTACCAATCATATTATTGCTGGCAAAGCAATGTTTTGTTTGTTTGTTTGTTTTTTGTTTTTCCAAATTCTATTTTTCACTTCAGTGAATAACCTACTTTTTATGGATTTTTATGGATTCTTTTCTTATATATCTAATCTCCTTATGCGAATTATTTTCTCTCCCCTTAAATCAAGAAAGCCTGTTCTCAGGACAGCCTTTCCCAACTTCACTTCCTCTCTATTTGTTTGAAGTTATGGAGTTCATTACATTGTATATTGTAACTTTTCACATACAAATTTAATCTCCCAGTAGCCTGCGAGCACCTTTAAAGCACGAACTGTATTTTGTTATTCTTTGTAGCCTGATTATGTTCATAACACACAGTAGGTACTCAATACATGGTAACTTATTTAAAGTACAATGAGTAATAAAAGTCATCTTTTTCACTGATAATGCACTTTAACGAATATAGATATCCAGTAGTAAACTTTATACCATAAAAGTATACATTTTATTTTGGGAATTTGGGGACATTGGTAAGTATGATGTAAACACGTAAACATCAGTCTTTTCTTATTTGTGGTTTTTTTTGTTGTTGCTGTTTTGTTTTGAGTTGGAGTCTCATTCTGTCGCCCAGGCTGGAGTGCAGTGGCACGCTAATGGCCACCGCAGCCTCGACCTGCTGAACTCCAGGTCAACCTTCCAAGTAGTTGGAACCAGAGGTGCGCGCTACCACCCCTGCCTAATTTTTTATTTATTGTAGAGACAAGTTCTCACCAAGTTGCCTGGGCTGGTCTCGAACCCCCAGGCTCAGGCAATCCACTCGCCTCGGCCTCCCAAAGTGCTGGGATTACAGGCTGAGCCACCGCACCCGGTCTTATTTGTGGTTTTAATCAGAGGAGCCTTTTGGCGCATCTCAAGTCACATAACAAATGCTCTTTACTCTTTGCCTTCCTCTAATGAGCTCTATGTATTCCTGATATTATTGTTGTTGTTATTTTCATCCTCATTTTCCTATCACTTCATTCTTGGTTATTAGCTGGAAACTAAAAGATCTTTTGAGATTGGGAATGGGTGGAAGTGTGTGTGTGTGAAGGGGGTCTTTTTTGTTAATTTAATTAATTTTTCCTTCTCCTCCTCCTCCTCTTTCTTCTTCTCCTTCTTCCTCTTCAAGCAAAGCTTTGACTTCCTTACTGTCACCTTATTAATGTGTCAAGAAAGGTCACAGTAACATGGTTTCCTTTTTTAAAATGTATGGTTCAGAGAGTCTGAGTTGCTTGAATTCACTAAGACTGAAAAACCTGAATTCTTATCACTACTCTTCACTTCCCAAACAGTACTTGTTCATCCTACGAAATTTTACACAGCATGTCATCATCTTAGGATATTTTCTCAGTTATCTTAAAAGTCAAGTACTCAGGATTAGACACTATGGACTGATCTGGTTCAATAATTCTTTATCACACTGGTCTTAGTATGCCTAAAATTTAGGTGATATTCATGTCTGTCAACAGACTGAGATTCATTTGTCTAAGTTAAGTAGTTCATTAATTTAATTCATTTGTCAATACAACTGATCTCAGTTAGGTATTCTTAAAACATCAACATAGTAATTAAAATAATAACAATTTGTAAGAGTTAAGATTAAATATATGTTTTTTTGTTGTTGTTGTTGTTTTTTTTTTGAGTTGGAGTCTCACTCTGTCACCCAGACTGGAGTGCAGTGGCCGCTCCCGGCCACCTCAGCCTCGACCTGCTAGGCTCCGGCGATCCTTCCGCCTCAGTCTTCCAAGTAGCTGGAACTACAGGCGCGTGCTACCACACCCGGCTAATTTTTTTTTTAATTTTATTGTAGAGATGAGGTCTCGCTTGCCCAGGCGGGTCTCGAACCCGCGGGCTCAGGCAATCCACTCACCTCAGCCTCCCAAAGGCGCGGGATTAC
>CAUYQG010072347.1:0-26257 GCA_963574415.1 Tarsius wallacei | reverse complement strand
AATGGGTGTCACTGCTAATGAAAATATTCTGCAATTAGATAGTGGTGACTAGAGCAAATTTAGAAAATATGCTAAAAACCACTGAGTTTGTAGTATGTGACTTGTATGTCAAATTTTTTAATAGAAAAATCAAAATAGATTGACCTTGTCAGTGTCCCTAGCACATAAAAAACACATAAAAGCTATCATTTTTAAAAATTAGGTTGGGCTTAGTGGCTCAGCCTGTAATCCCAGCACTTTGGGAGGCCGAGGCAAGTGGATTGCCTGAGCCCGCGGGTTCGAGACCAGCCTGGGAAACTTGGCGAGACCTTGTCTCTACAACAAATCAAAAATGAGCTGGGCGTGGTAGCGCACACCTGTAGTTCCGGCTACTTGGAAGGTTGAGGCAGGAGGATCGCCAGAGCCCAGCAAGTCAACGCTGGGGTGGCCATGATTATGCCACTGCACTCCAATCTGGGCGACACAGTGAGAATTCAACTCTAACAACAACAACAACAACAACAACAATAATAATAATAATAATAATAATAAGGCATGTAGAAATGTAAAATGTATAGCTACTGTGAAAAACAGTATGATGGTTTCTCAAAAGAATTAAACATAGAATTATCATATGATCCATGTCATTACACAGAATTACCAGGTAGCAATTCTATTTCTGGGTATACACCCAAAGGAATGGAAAACAAAAATGTGAACAGATATTTGTACACTCATGTTAATAGCAGCATTATTCACAACAGTCAAAAGGTAGGGGCAACACAAGTGTCCACCAAGTGATGAATAGATAAAGTGTGGTATATAAATACAATGGAATAACATTCGGTCTTATAAAGGAAGGAAATTCTGACACATGCTACAGCATGGATGAAACTTGAAGAAATTATGTGAAGTGAAGTAAGCCAGTCGCAAAAGGACAAATATTGTATGATTCCACTTAAGTGAGGTACCTAAGGTCGACAAATTCATAGAGACAAAAGGTAGAGCAGTGGTTGTCAGGAGCTCAGGGGACAGAGGAGTGGGAAGTTATTATTTAATGGGCACAGAGTTTCAGTTTGAAGGATGGAAAAATTCTGGGAAGAATGATGAGGATGGTTGCACAATAATGTGATTGTACTTCATTCCACAGAATTGTATACTTAAAACTGGTTAATATGGTAAACTGTATGAGTATTTGACTACAATTATTTAAATTTATTTATTTATTTAAATTATTTAAATCTATTTTTTAAAAATAGAGTAAATAGATGGAACATTGAGGATGATTGTAAAATAATGCCTTTTTGCAAATTGCTCAATAAACAATAATTAAATGATTTTTTAATATTTGATTTTAAAAATGTGGGGTACAAGTCAGGATTAGGTACATAAGTGGTCATCGTACAGGTGAAGTTTGGGCCTCCCATTGGTCCTCGCTTCACCTGGTTTGGGATCAGGTACCCTTGGTGTTATGTGCCCCCCCGGTAGTGTCCCACTACTGCCAATCCCTTTCTTGTAGAGTTATGATAAATGATCAACGTCCACTTATGAGTGAGAACATGTGGCATTCATTCCTTTGTTTATAAAATGATTATTATATGTTCCTATCCTTAAAAAAAAATGCCTGAGAAATTACCTATCCCCTCATTGCAATGCATTCACACAAACCTCCAGGTTCAGGGAGAGGAAAATGACCAAGGAACCTTTCCAGGACTTATTGGTAATCTCTGCTTTCTGGGAGCCACTTATCTGCCATCTTTACTCTGCAATATTTGCATATCAGATTTTCATAGGCAGCTATATGAGTTGTGTTTCCTAAAGAGGTGTCCCAGGTTTCTTTGGAGCTGAATTAGGCTAAACCCAGAAGCAATCATCACAGAGGGGTTGCTTTTCAGAGAACAAGTGGCCACCTGTGTACCAGAGATCACCTTTTGAAAAGCTAAGGAGAGATGTCCAATTTGGGGCTAACGAAGTCTTTGAAAAGATAATCATACATTGTCAAGAAGATGCTAGATCGTTGCATAATAACTGTTGTCTGGAATGAGTAGTGATTTTTCTTCCTAGAAATGTTTATCTGGCTGGCCTGGTAATAGTTGTTATTCCTCATCAAATAATTTCAGAAAAACACTATGCTCACAGAACAAAATAATGACAATAATCACGTAAAGTATTCAGGGAAATCCTGAAATCCCCAAGAGGAAAATATGATTACATAAGAGTTCTGCTTTAATGTTGTTAGTTTTATTTCACCAGACGCAAAATACCTCTTTGGTTTGATTTCATACCTCATCTTATACCTCAAGAGAAGTTTGTGGGAGGAAAAAAAGCTCTTATGATGCACACCTGCTGCTTATTATTTCAATTTCTTATAAAAGTTGTGTTTGCTCTATTAGCATTACAAAAGCAGTGAGAAGACCAATAAATATTGAATATCTCTAGAAGATGATACATTCACAATGAAAAGCCACTTTTTAAATTATTTTATCAACTTCACATTCAGAATATAATGTGTTTCAACAAATTCCTTCACTGATTTAATAATATATCTGCATTCTATGGACTCAGTCTGAAGAGATTTTTAAAATATGACTTCACTTCCAGTTAAATATGACAAATTTAACCCAAGTATTTATCTATATACCTCCTAAGGTTTGCTCTGAGCTAGCTAGCTGCCATGTCATGAAGACACTCAAGCATCCACACAGAAAGCCCACACAGAAAAGAATCAAGTTGCCATGACTAAGTTGTGAGTGCGCCATCTTGGAAATGAGTTCCCCAGCTCCAGTCAAATCTTCAGATGACCACTGCCCCAGATAACATCTGACTGTCAACTCATGAGCAAACCCAAGCCAGAACTGTCATACTGAGCTGTGACTGAATACTTAATCAACAAAAACCTTGAAAAATAATCACAGATTATTGTAATTTTTAAGCCACTAGGTTTGGGTGATTTGATCCACAGTAGTAGATAACTAATACAAGTGTTTTCTCCGTTCTCATTTGGCTTTTCCTGAAACATGTCTCTCATCCACTGCATTAAAACTCATCAACAAATCTTTATTTTCTAACACATTAAATCCAGTCCTCTCTTCGTTTTCTATAACTTGGAGCCTACTTTCATTCTCACAATACACCCATGCTGCAATGTAGCATAGATATGATTTCAAGAATTGGTCATTATTCCTCAACTATCCTCTATGAAACTAGTCTGGACTTGGGAGTCAGACAGTCCTGAGTCCTAACTCAAAGTCTGGGTTCTTGTTTGCTTATTTATACTTACCACATTACCAGAAGAGGTCACTGGGTTAGGAGTGGGACACAACACACAATAAGAAGGAAGAAAATCACCATTAGGATCAAAAAGTAAAAGTATAGCTACAAGTGGTAGTTCGTGCCTGTAATTCCAGCACTTTGGGAGGCCAAGAAGGGAGGATTGCGGAGGCCAAGGAGGGAGGATTGCTGAGGCCAGGAGTTCGAGACCAGTCTGGGCAACATAGTGAGACCCTGTCTCTACCAAAAAAAAATGGCTTAAATATCTGAGCATGGTGGCATGTGCCTGTTGTCCCAGCTACTCAAGAAGCTAAGGTAAGAGGATCACTTGAGCCCAGGAGTTGGAGGCTGCAGTGAGCCATGATCATGCCACTGCATTCCAGCACGAGTGACAGAAAAGACTCCATCTCTAAAAAAATAATAAAATAAAATAAAAAGTAAGACAAAAGTTCGATGTATTAGTTAGCTGTTGCTATGTAACAAGTTACTCCAAAACTTAGCAACTTAAAACCACACATTCTTATTATCTTACAAACTATCAGCCCAAGATCTGTGATCTCATCTAAAGACTTGGCTGAGGAATGACCGGCTTTTGAGCTTGTATGATGGTTAGCAGGACTCGGTTCTCTGTGTGCAGTAAGATTGAGTCTCAAAGTCATCTATTGTGACAGAGTCTGCTAGCGAGATGAACATTACAATCTCTGTAACCTAATCACTAAAACGATATCTCACCACTTTTATCATATTTGATTAGTAAGAAGCGAGTCACTAAGTCAACCCACACTCAAGAAGGGGGACTGGATTACACAAGGACATGAATATCAACAGGAGGTAGGAATCACTGACAGCCATATTGGAAGTCTACTTACCATGATTTGGGCATATAAAATAACTCACATGTTCAGTATTTAAGAACATGTACTCTGGAGCTAGAATGCCTGAGTTCAAGTTTCAGCTCTGCCACTTTTAAGCCTGTGTGACCCTATGAAGGTTGCTAAACCCCTTGGTGCCTCAATCTATTCATATGTAAAATTTGGGGTATTACCTACTTCACAGCAAAGATCACAATGTCCAAAGGCTAAAAATAAAACAAACTCAATTGTACAATTAGTGCAATAGCAGTAAACAGTAGGAAAAGTAATATTCTTAAGACTAAGACCTGACAGGAATTTCTCCCTAGGGCCTCATATGTAAAGGAAGCAAGAGTGTACTCCAGAAATGCTTCACAACAAACACCACAATGGGTTTCTGCAGACAACTTGATAGAACTAGCCTCAATCTAGACCAGTGGCACCCACCAAAGTCCAACATGACAAGAACAATACTTTGAAGAGCCAGGAAAATCAGATCTACTGCCCAGTTCCCCTCTGATTTGATTTGACCTATCTGGTTTTAGAATATTCGAAAGAATACAGAGATGGCCTGTTTTTCATGGAATTCTTCCTAAAAATCATTTGTTTCAACAAGTATTTTGATGAAGATTACGTAGCAATAAAGTTCCAAATTGTATTCCCTTGTGTAAGGATTCAGTTAATGTATGCATATAAGGTACTAAAATAAAATTCCTAGTACAAAGTAAGTGTTCAATAAATATTAGAGGTGCTGTTGTTGTTGTTCTGTGTTATTTGTTGAAAGCAAGCCCCAGTCATGATCTGAATTAGATCTTGACACTTACTAGCTTACTGTATGACCTTGGTCAAGACTTCTCTGAGCTTCTGAGTTTTCAACTTGGAGAATGGGATGATAATAATGCCACCTTATTGAATGGCTGGAAGAATTAAATGAGATAATGTTTGCAAATTGCTTAACATGATAGCTGGTTCAAAATAACCTTTTCCAAAAAATGAAAACAATCATTAATCATTATTTTTAACAGAAAAGCCTCCTTGTACTACAAGTTTACAGAAAAGTGTGGTTTATTCCGCCACTGTTCAGCAAATATTCTTTGTCATCCTTGCTTCACCCCATCCAACCACTCAGACCTCCATAGAGGAGCATACTTCCCCAGCCTATGGCTATATGACTCTCTGAAGAATGTGAGTGGGCGGAGGTGGCAGTGTGCAGATAATTCTGAGCCTAGGACTTAAGGGGTATCATGTGTTCCCTCTGGAAGCTATAATCTGTCAGGAAACAAATATGCCCCCTGCAGCCTGGGTCCTAAATAGGAAACATGCCTCACATCTTAACCCAATCTGCAGCCTGGTGGCTGGAGCCTGGAACACAGAGCCTGGAGTCCAAATTAATCCAGCAGAATTGCAGCTGGCCTTCAGACTAATAAGCCCCTGAGTTTCAGGGAAATTTGTCACAGAGAATTATTATGGTTCTAGCTGACTGATATGCTGGATAATGTCACTTTGACATCTTGTTTCTGAGACATTTAGCCCCTACCTGCCAAATTCTAAGACCTTAGCTCTTCCCTAAGTTGAGTCTCTCTGCTTATCCCCAAAGCAGGGAGTGTCATATGTATAATTTTTGTCTCATTTTACCTACACACTTTCCCTCCCACATCCCTGGGACATAAGGCTCTTAATATCCTTCTAGATAAGTCTCAGCTGTTAGTTGGCTAATGCTTTGTCTTGATTATTCTTTTAACTTTTTATTTTGACATCATTATATAATCACAGAAAGCTGCGATCGTTCATAGGGCCTTGTGTACATCTCAGTCACCTGCTCCCAATGATAACATCTTAGATAACTGTGGCACAGTATCAAAACCAGGACATGAATAAGGCAATGTATTGATTTTCACCTGAGCTTTACTTAGTAGCTAAGCAATCCTTGGCAAGTCACCTATTATCTCTGAAACTCAGTTTTCTCATCTATAAAACGGGGATAATGACTCCTACACCAAAGATTTGTGGGCGGATTAAGATAACGTTCCTATAACCTCTAGAACGGTACTGATTTTGGTGCAGAGGAGGCAATAAGCAGGAGCTGTTGTGATTATTCTGCAGGTTTCACAAGGAAAAGCAAAGAGTGGGTCCTTATGTCATATATACGGATAAGCACCTTCTTTATGGGATCAGTAGAAATAACGCTGGATTTTTCTTTAAAAGTTCCACAAGACTTGATTTCAGCAAGACTTCAAGGATAAAGAAAACATACTTCAGATTCTTAGGAAGAAAAAGCAAATACTCTACAAAATGGTGGGGGAGCGGGTTACATATCTCTGCAGTAAACAGAAAGCCAGAGAGTAATGGAACAATGACTGCAACATTCTAAAGGAAAGAATGTGAGACCCACACACAATTCAGTGAAGACATCACTCTGGCAAAGAGGTGACAGAGAGGTGTTCTCCAGTATGAAAGGATTTAGGGAAACCAGCACTCATGAGCCCTCTTGATAAAACCGCTTGAAATGAAATCCAGACAAATAAGAGGATGAAAACGAAAACCTCAAGAAAGGAGAATCTTCAGCCAAGCAACAGGGAGAGCACAGAGAATCACCTAAATAGAACTAATATTGAGTAATTGTGAGAATTATGGTTACCGAGCATAATGTAACCGTTATATAAACTATCACAGCATGAAAATAATATAATAATGAGGCAAATCACGAGGGGAAATGGAAAGACGTGTGAAATTACTAACATCCTCAGATTTCATAGCAGGGAGTCAATCAATATTATCTGAAGTTGAAAATGTAATTCAAAATCTGTAATGTCTCCAATCTCGTGATGTTACTCATCATCTCTTTCCTTAACTTTGGAGCAATCTTTTAGGAGCTAATATCTCTTGCAGAAAAAGAAAAATATATATGTATGAAGATTAGTGATTCTCTTACTTCCCAATCAGTTTTATTTCTTTGTGTTAAATCAAGTAAACTTAATTATAATACTTTATAAAACTGGATGATGAGTAAACTGCCAAAATAAAAACATATTTTCAGGGAATCATCTGTCCATCACTACTTCCATCCTTTTTTCTGGAACTGTACTTTGGAAGGTGTTCAGTACTATGGTCATCCAGGAAAGATGAGGTTTATTCCTGATGGGTAAGAATTCTGGATTGGTTTTTAATTTATTGTGTGTATTTTTTTGTATTGTTTATTCTTTATAACAAGAATGAATTGTTTTGTTTTGTTTTGTTTGGGGTTTTTTTTTCAGTCAGAGTCTCACTCTGTCTCCCAGGCTGGAGTGCCATGGCATGATCATGGTTCATCTCAGCCTTGACCTCTGGGGCTCAGGCAATTCTTCTGTCTCAGCCTCCTGAGTAACTGGGACTACAAGCGTTCACCATCATGCCCAGCTACTTTTTTGAATTTTTGTAGAGATGAGGTCTCACTATGTTGCCCAGGATGGTCTTAAACTCCTGGACTCAAGCAATCCACCCACCTCAGCCTCCCAAAGTGCTGGGATTACAGCCGTGAGCCACCATGCCCGACTAGAATGAATTGTTTTAATACAAGGAATAAAGTTGTCTGGACTTGGCTTCTCATGTGCAGCCTCTCACAGCCGTTTCTATTTCTGTTCCAAGTATTGCTTAAATAATGTAAACTAGAAAGAGAAGTTGACTTTGATCTGAGTTATTCATGCCGTCCATTTTTAAAAACTCAACACAGTGGGGAAATGCCCAGCCAACCTGCTTCTTGTTGCATTAAACAGGGACACAGAGAGCCATATGAAGAAGCAGAGGAAAAAGTGCTCAAAGTCTGGTCTGGGTGTGGGTCTTGTTTGTGTCAGAGTCATTCTCCTTCCTCCCCTCCCACTAATTGAAGGCCTATATCATCACACTCGCTTACAGAGATATTTGAATTGTATCCCAGAAAAGGTCAAATTCTGAGATCCTGGAGGAATCCATTTTTCTGCCTCTGGCTTCTATACTCAGCTTCTATTCTCTCTGAAACAGAGCAAATAAATTTGTTTCTTGGTAATTTTTTGTTAATTTTCACATAAACAACAACAACGAAAAGAAATCCCTATGTTCAGGAATTTTTGCAAGATACTCAGTGCTTTGGCCAATAAAACTCAATTCCAATTTGTATCCATTAGCAGACAATGAAACCCTCATAGAGAGACATCACTGGTAGGCAGAGGAAGCATTTCTGAACCATTTCTGGACCTTTCGTAGTCCTCCAAAAAAATGCTACCCAGGTGACCATCTTCCTCCTGGGGCTAGCCTGGCAGATTCATTAACCCAAGTTTCAAGTTATCTGGGTTATCCTTTGATCTACAGCAGTATTCTCAGTACCTGTGTAGTCAGCAGGGGGATAATGGCCATACGTAAGATAAAGGGAGCTGTGGTCACATACTTCGGCACACACAAACAAAATTAAGCAGGTGTGTCCAGTAAGACTTTCTTGAGTGTTAAATACACTAAAATGCATCTAGGATCTTCAAGGGGAAATGCATTCTTTTATGCTTCTCTAAGTTGCTCCCTCTCAGCACTAAGCTGTGGAACACAGATCTTCAGCAGTGGTCCTAGCATTTAGATTCTTGGTGGACATCATCATCTTGAGGGCTGTGGCAGGTGCAGAGTTGCATGGCTCAGGTCTTTCCTACCTGCCATAGGATGCACAGTTGAATGACATCATTCAAATCTTTCACCTTGATTCCATGACAATGGTCATGCCAAGCCTAAGTTTCCCCCGGGCCGCTCCCAGCCCAGGACGGAGCTCGACAGCAGCACTAGAACTGGCTGTTCCTCAAATGCAGGGCTTTTCAACCCCAGCACTGCTGACATTGGGAGCTGGGTGACTCTGTGTTGTGGGGGCCTTGATCGTTGTGCGTTGTAGGAGGTCTAGCAGCATCTTTGGCCTCTACCTACTCAATGCCAAGAGCATCCTTCCCTCCAAGGTGTGACAACCAAAAGTATCTTCAGATGCTGCAAAGTGCCCATGGGGGCAGAATTATCCCCTGTTGAGACCCACTGCTCTAATGGGCCATCTTGGCTTGAGGATTCCCCAACAGCCTAGCTAAAATTTTCTCGGTTCTGTACTGCAGTCCAGAGCTCTTCCTACAGAATCTTCCTTCCTTTCTGCTCTCTTTTCACTCATGCTGCACCTGCATCACTGCCTGATGGCTATCCTCCCTTCTGCCGCTCCTTTCTCCTTCACAGACGTAATGTCCTCCAAAAGATATGTCTACCCAGACTCTGCGAATGGGATTTTATTTGGAAAAGGTGCCTTTGCAGATGGTATTAATTATCCTGAGATGAGAAAGACCATCTTGGATTTAGGGTGGGCCCTAAATGCAATGACAGTTGTCCTTACAAGAAGAGAGGAAGACACAGACATGGAGGAGAGGCCACATGAAGACAGAGGTGGAGATTGGAGTAATGCAGCCACAAGCCAAAAGAAGCCTGGAGCCACCAGAAGCTGGGAGAGGCAGGAAAGGTCCTTTCCTAGAGCCTCTGGAGGGAGCACAACCCTGCCCACACAGACTTCTAGTCCCCAGAACTGCAAGACAACAAATTTCGGTGGCTTAAGCCACCCAGTTTGTGGTATTTTGTTACAGCAGCCCCAGGAAATGATTACAGATTTGTCCCCAGTAATGCCTTCCATGCCTAAGCCTGTTTTGGCGTCTGCTTCTCAGAGGACTTGAATTAACATAGGGGCTTCTTCAAACTCAGAGACCTTGGCCTATACTCTCCTATACTCTCATCAAGAGTCTGATTTACAACTCATGTTCATCAGTGAATGAACAGATAAAGAAAATGTGATATAAAACACACACACACTAGAATACTACTTGGCCATACAGAAGAATGAAATCAGGTCCTTTGCAGCAACATAGATGGAACTGGAGGCCATTATGTTAAGTGAAATAAGCCAGGCACAGAAAGACAAAGATCACATGTTCTCATTCATATTTGGGAGCTTAAAAAGTTGATCACATGGAGGTAGAGAGTAGAATGATAGATACCAGAGGCTGGGAAGTGTATGGAGAGGGGAGGGATGAAGAGAGGTTGATTAATGGATACATACACACAATTAGATAGAAGGAATCAATTTTAGTATTCAGTGGCAGAGTAGGGGGACTATAGTTAACAACAATGTATTGTATATTTCAAAATCGCTGGAATAGAAGATTTGAAATATGCCCAACACATAGAAAGGACAAATGCTCGAGGTGACAGATATTCTAAATTCCCGGACTTGATCATTACACGTTGTATGGATGTATCAAACTATCACATGTGCCCCATAAATATGTACAAATAGTACACATCAACAACAATAAAGGATCTGATTTATCTGGTCAGCTCTCCATATCAGTGTCTCTCAGCTCTGGTCATATATTAGAATCACCTGGGAAGTTTTTTAAACTCCCCAGTGCCTAGGCTACACCCCAGACCATTTGAACTAAAATATCTGGGAGTAAGACCTAGGCATCAGGATTCTTTGAAGTTTCCCAGGTACAACGAAGTTAGAAAATTGCTGCTTTCTCTGAACATGCCTGATCTCTGAAAATTGCTGTGCTGGAAAAGTGGTTCTCAAGTTTGAGCATGCATCAGAACCATCTGAAGGACTATATAAAACACAGGTGGCTAGTTGCCACCCCCAGACCTTCTAAGTCAATAGGTTTGGAGTGGAGCCAGAGAATTT
Organism: Tarsius wallacei; assembly: GCA_963574415.1. Lineage (NCBI taxonomy): Eukaryota > Metazoa > Chordata > Mammalia > Primates > Tarsiidae > Tarsius > Tarsius wallacei. Next base: position 15,463 of record CAUYQG010072347.1, on the reverse strand, counting down.
GCATTTCTAAAAAGTTCCCAGATGGTGCTTATACTGCTGTTCCACAGAACACACTTTGAGAACCACTGAACTAGAGGAAAACCTTGATGACACAGTCCCCTAAAGAACTCCTGGAACCCTTTCCAGCCTTCCAGAATATCAAAATGTTATCACCGAAAGAATTCCATAGGCTAGGCGCAGTGGCTCACGCCTATAATCCCAGCAATTTGGGAGTCTGAGGTGAGAGGATTGGCTGAGCCCACGAGTTCGAGACCAGCCTGGGCAACTTGCTGAGACCTCATCTCTACAATAAATCAAGAAAAATTAACCGAGCATGAAGGAGCATGCCTGTGGTTCCAGCTACTTGGAAGGCTGAGGCAGAAGGATCACCTGAGCCCAGCAGGTCAAGGCTGCTGTGGCCGTGAGCATGCCACTGCCCTCCAGCCTGGGTGACAGAGTAAGACTCCAACTCAAGAAAAAAAAAAAAAAAAGAAAGAATTCCCTGAAATCATCTTTTCTAACTTACTCTCTCTGTACCAAAGAGGAAACTGAGACACAAACGTGAGAGGACACCCTTCAACCCCCGCCAAATCATCTAGATCATAGATCTGGGTTTTTCCATAAAATTTGTCCAGCTTTCTCGAATTCCTCTAAACTCAGTCCTGCAAAATGTAGCTGGTATCAACTGCTAACACAAAAACAGCAGAACATTCCAGATGACAAAGCTGGGAGTCCAGCCTCCAGCTGAAGGGTGTGCCAGGGGCCCGTAATAGAACACACTTTGAGTAAAAGGGGTGCCGTGGCTGAGCTTAAAATTTCACTGAAAATTGAGCATATCACCTGACAGCTCAGTTCTCAGACTGTCATCCTGATACGTCCACTGAGAAAGTTAAGCAAAGAGTTCCTCCTACCGCATTTTAACTTACAGGTTATAACTTATAGAGTCTTTGTACTTCAAAGTGCAGAGAAGTTATCCAGCGTCTGATTTGAAGTTGCTGTGAATCCTAAAATGCTGCTGCCTCTTTTTTTGATGAAAAGCTCAGCACTGAGCTCCTTTGGCTCTCAGTAACACGGTTTGTTGTGTCTGGCACCAAAGCAAGCCTTTAAAACAAAACTGACTTTTTTTTCTTTTTCTCCCTAAGTGTTGTCGAATCTACAAAATGTAAAAACAAAATTTGCCTGACGTTATTGAGTTGGCCGTGCTTCGTGGCATTATCCACGTTGTTCTATTTAAAGAGACATAGAAAGAAAACCGATCTTGGACAATTATGACCTAAAAGACACCAAACGTCAACTTCACTGTGCAGAAGGGCTGCTGGTGACCCTGACACTGTAGTCGAGTCTGGAAGCTTGGGAGGTGATGGGAGGTCCTTTTTTCTGTTTCTGCCAATAACACGACGAAGTGAAGAAAGCAAAGAGCTCTTTTATCATGTCGTATAAATCCTTGTGACTAATTTACTAGCGCGGTAATCTCCAAAGAACGAATGTGTACACTGGGTGAAATTTGTTACCATCAGAACCACCGCAAATCAGGCAGTGATGAATGTTTTTGTAACGAGGGGAAAGAGCAATGGGAACCCACGTCCACAGTTCTTGTGAATAAAGAACAGATGACTGAATAGTCGATCGGTGACTTCACCCGAAATATTTGTCACTGTTTTCTTCCAGGCAGGGTGAGCAGTGACAATGTCTGTATATTCTAAGGAGTTGTTTTGGGTGATCTAGGCTCTTTTTCTGGCAAAATGGGCAGAATATTCTCAGGGAACAGGGAGAATTCAACAAGTGCTTATGGAGGCCAATTTTCTCAGCTGCAAAAGTAATGTATCTTTTGCAGCTCAGAATCCAATTCACCTGGGAGGCAGGAAGGTCTCTGGGCAAAGATAATAATCATGTCAGTGACCATTTATCCAGCCAGACACCACGCTCAGCACATTTAATAAATTGTCTCATTCATCCCTCGAATGACCCTATAACTTACACTCTATTACTAGTCTTGTGTTTCAATCGAGAAAATTAACCCACATAGAAATTAAAGCATTTGCCCTAGGCCTACAAGACCTGCTGGTAAATTACAGAATTCAGATGAATACTTAATTTGATCTGATTTCACATTCCACAGCCTCAACTTAAGAGTAAACTGCCCACTTTCCCACCCCACTCTCGTTCTTATTCCCAAAAGCATTTAAGACAACACTTTAAAGAAACATCTACAGGCCAGGCACAGCAGCTAACACTTATAATCACAGCACTTTGGGAGGCCAAGGCAGGAGAATCACTTGAGCACAGGAGTTCAAGACCAGCCTGAGCAACATAGTGAGACCTCGTCTCTACAAAAAATAAAAATAAATTAGCTGGGTATGGTGGCATGTGCCTGTAGTCCCAGCTACTCAGGAGGTGGGAGGATGGCCTGAGCCTTGCAGGTCAAAGCTGCAGTAGACCATGATTGTACCACTGCACTCCAGCCTGGGCAACAGCGTGAGACCCTAACTCAAAAATAAATACATAAATAAAAATAAACACTACAGCCAGTTTCCAAAAATAAATAAATAATAAACATTAAAATGAGAAAATTAGAGTATAGAGAAAAATATCAAATGGGTGTTCGTCTTATCCATTGCAGGGCAGCTACACTCTTGCATTTGAGGTCTCTGTGACTCTATTTCAAGGAAAAGCATGTGCTTAAGTAATATCTAAATTCCCAGTAGCTGGCAAGATGGAAGCATGGAAGTACATATGTGTTGTGAAATGAAATACGTGCAATTCATCCCCACTGGTAAAATAGTAAAATGCATAGTTTCGTTAACGGACATTCATATTTGAAATTAAGGCAGATTCTTTCAAAAAAGAAAAAATGCAACTCATTTTGAGAATCAACGCAGAGATACTGTGTTTCTTAATCCCTTGACCTTGCATCACTGTGGATGATCTTTAGCCTTGGAGGATTGTGAAGTCTTTCCTGGGGACTGTAAGCTGGCTGCTGTTTTTATATACAACATGGTCCTGAAAGTGTATACCAAAGGTCAATATGACAAAAGTGAACAACTGAACAATAAACCAACCCAGCATACATAAAATAACCTCTTTTCTTTAGAAGCAAATATACAAAATACTGAGTTACACATTGTCCTTCAGACACAATTTTCAGCGATACATTTTCCACATCTATACATGTTCATTAAGTTTATTTTCTTTCAGAATTTATCATATACTCATTCGAGCAGCTTAGAGCTAATGAGCATTAGATAGGGGCTGAAGATTTGCTACTTCTGATATAAGTAATTGCTTTCATTTTGGTTGAAATTGTGTTATAAAATCTATACTTCCTATCACATTGCTAGAATTTCCTTTTTTTCCCATTCATATTTATAGAAGAAAATCAGAAGGATGCACTGTAACAGAAAAACCAAAACACCAAAACATGTTTCTAAACCAAGACAGCTGATCTACTGAAATGGAACTATCTCCAACAGTAGGCATGTCAAAGTCACAGCTAGAAACATCCATTTCTCAGCTGACATACACAAAATGCAGTATCCAGAAGGCAGGTTAGGAGTGCTGATATATAATTTGCAAGAGTACATGATGTTTAAAATATAAAATATAGCAAAGTTGAGGACTACTTATGTCGTATGATAATTACAGCATCTCTTGGCATTGACAGACCAGGCATTATTTTCCTAATCCTATAAAAAAGGAAATGATGTTAAAAAAAAAAAAAGAAAATCAAGATTATAGATCTATGAATCGAGAAGGCAAACACATCAACATCTAGAAACATTTGCATTCAAAAGAGAGTCAATTTGTACAAAGAGGTTTCTTCCACACCCTATCTACAATCAAGTCTTCTGAACATTCTGGATCTATAATGACTGACGGCCATGAAAAGGAAGGGTAAATGAAAAGCAGCTTCCTGAAGAAGGGCACAAATCAATTTTATCCTTCTACCAAACAGATAGTTACATACAGATATCAGAAAGTAAGGCACACTGACTACCCTTCTCAAATAAAATTAGAGGTATTCAGCTCTGTCCTAATTAGCCTGCCTTTTGACCTAAAAGATCAGGATTTCTCATCCCTGGCACTATTGACCTTTGGAGCCAGATACTTCATTGTGGTAGGGACTGTCCTGTGCATTGTAGGGTCTTTAGTAGCATCTCTGGCCCCTACCCATGAGATCCCAGTAGAAACCCCCCACATTGACAATCAAAAATGTCCCCAGATTTTGCCAAATATCCCCAAGGAAAGAGAAGGCCAAAATCATTGTGTCCCCAGCCTGTACCAGTAAGAGTCTCAGCAATACATGATCAAAACCTTTCAAGTCCACAAAAGACTTGGATACACATGGATTCATTTAAGGGGTTCAAGTGTAATGAACTGCTACCCAACCTGTTCCCTTGGCTGTGCCATGCACAAGTAACCAATATTCGTGGACATTATAAACCTACTCAATCCATCTCCCTAGCCAGATACTTGCTGAAGTTAAAACTGTATCACCAAGCCCACATAACCTTGTGAATGATATGGGCCAGATTGTCAGTGTCAGTGATTTTTGAAATTGAAAATGTGTCAAAAGTTAGAAAAAGAACCACAATCCCCAAGTTTTGCTTAAATAATGATTTAGCAAATTAAATGTTCATAAGATGCATTAACTAAAATTAGAAATTACCTGAATGGCAGGCAACAAAGCAGTCGTTAATTAAAACATAGTATATCCTTAAAATGGAATAGTGTGTCACCCTTAAATATGTTTTTGAATACTGCATAATGACATAGGAAAGTGTTGAGGATATGGTAACAAATGAACCAACCAGTATTTAGAATGTTATAAGTACACGTGCATATATTGTGCTGTTTAGAAAACTATGAGCCCGACGCAGTGGCTCACACCTGTAATCCCAGCACTTTGGGAGGCAGAGACAAGGGTATTACCTGAGCCCAGGGGTTCAAGTCCAGCCTGGGAAACTTGGTAAGACTTAATCTCTACAATAAATCAAAAAATTAGCCGGGCACAGTGGCATGCGCCTGTGGTTCCAGCTACTTGGAAGGCTGAGGTGGAAGGATCACCTGAGCCCAACAGGAGGCTGCGGTGGCCATGAGCGTGCCACTGCACTCCAACCTGGGCGACAGAGTGAGACTCTGACTAAAGAAAGAAAGAAAGAAAGGAAGGAAGGAAGGAAGAAAGAAAGAAAGAAAACAATGAGCATGTTATCAGTGGTTATCTCAGAGTAATAAGATTTTGGTGGTTTTCATTTCTTTTTTTGTCTTTATTTTCCACATGTTCTTCATTGAACAGTTAACTGCTTTGCAATTTAAAAAGACCCCAACATTATGTAAAATATGCTATATTAATGTATCTAAAATAAAAATCAGAAGTTAATTAAATATGCTCTCCTTGTCTGCAAAAGCCAGAAGTTGATTTTATATGTTCTCCTTGTCTGTAAAAATCATCTTGGATGCTTAATTTCTTATCAAATGATTGTTTTGCTTTGAGGAAGTGGCAGCGAAACACATCGTGGCCATGTCTGCAACTCAGAACTCATTCCTTCTTTCCACATATGGCACCAATGGAAAAACACTAACAAGACTTCTTTGTTGGAAGTGTGGCATCCCTTGCCATTGTCTTGATACTGCCTGGCCTTGAGGTGGCAAATGCTGGTACTGCTTCATGGATCTCCAACATTCGCTTCTGAACCAAAAGCCGCAAAAGTGAACTTGTGAGTCAAAAAGAGTCTGAGACATGACAAACATTTTAAAAAGATACTGAGGTACATGACTAAGATGAGGAGGCATTAAGGACGACTGGAGAAGTGGAAACCATGGTGAGGATGTGCAGGACAGAGAGAGAGGAGCTTATTGAAGAACACCTCTAAATCAAGGCAGGGGCGTGTCCCAGGTGCACATCTGGGGCTCCAGCAGATGGCAGTAGAGGGTAAACCAGGCGTGCAAAATAACACAGGGCCACCGGGAAGAAGGCAGAAAGGGAGGGGAACAGTTTCTTCACCACTCTCCCAAAAGTCACATTGTCACCTGCAGAGGCACTCATGCATCTAAGTCAGAAAAATAGGACACAACTTGCAATAGCTCGAAGCCAGGAATGAGCTTCTCCACCATCAGTGACACACCAATCTCTGCCATTGTTCCTTGTAAAAGGTGTTTTGGAGACTGTTAAGTCCATAACCATTGCTTTGATCCTTCCACTGTTATTTGGGAAGCAATTCTCCTGAATGGTTCTACAGGACAGGTCATGACACTTGGTTCTTTTAAGTCTGCAACTCAGGCACACAAGCAAGTGAGCTTTGGGCACCACATGAAGAATTTCAGATCAAGAATTTCCTGAAAATGAAGGCAACTAAACTCAGAAATGCCGTATGCAGAAGACCAGAACATCTCCTTCTGAAGCATAGTGTAATGCAAATCCTAGAAGTCAGGAGATCTCTGTTCTTTGTGTCTAGTACATTTGATGACATTGACAAATGTTTAACTGATCTTGGGCTCATTTTATGTATCAGTAAAACAAAGGACTCAAGTAAAGTAAATTTTATGGTCCTCTCCAATTCTGAGATTCCAAGACCCTAAAATTCTTTATAACATAGACTATATTTCCATCTGCATGGGACAGAGTAGAAAAGATTGAACCCAAAATTCAACTTAATTCATTTCAACCCACTCAACACTCAAAATTCACCTCCCAAAGGTAAACACAAAATGCAGTCCAATTCACTCAATACTGTTGCCAGTGATGAGTGCATCTGTTTTGGAATACAGGTGGCACTTCAAATTTCTCAAGTGTCTTCCCAACACCAGAATCCTGACACTTTTCATTCGTCACTGTGTCCCATTGTAATAGGGTGACTCATTGACAGCTCCTTGGATGCATGGCCTTGTGCTCAGTCAAGCATTCTGTATGATCTGTTTTGGCTTCCCTGGGAATAGTCTTGTTTGGTAAGATGAACAAGTTCAAGTTCTGCAAAGACTCTTGTGTAAGGGAATAGCAGCAAATGATCAATTTTTCTACCTTGTTTTGTTTTTTGGTTTTTTTTTTCCATCTGAGCCAAAAGTAGTAGGAAACAAACATGGTGTTCAATGATAGTTGGCTTGGGTATCACAGCCTCTAGGAAGTGCATTCTCAAGGTCAGCTGGGACTCAATTTCATTTCCATCTGAAGAGGGGAGGATATTTTTGGTTTCAGAGTCCTGTTTGGTTAGCTGAGAATTCCACTTTGATCATTTTTTATTCTTCCTGCAACATGATTTCTTAAAAGCAACGTTCTTTGCATCTCGTTTGGGGGCTGCACTTAACACTGATCACAGATAATGACATTCTTAGCAGTGAAAGATACCATTTCCCTGCTCAGTCTTTTTCTAGGACAATTTGTTGAAGCAGATTTTAAGGGAAGCTGGAAAGTGGGGGAAGTGCTCCGGCTTGCGTTGCCGTGGCAACTCCTACAGAAGCTAAGGATACACTGGCGTTGCTTCATGAGTACAGTTTTTACTTCTTAAAATATCATCGATTTTCATGGTGCAGAGATGCAATTAGCTAGGTCTGTTAGAGAAGGAGGATTTCTCTCTCTCTCTCTCTCTCTCTTAAGTGCTGAAAGGTCAGGTTGAGATGAAATTCTTTCATAGATACAATAACAGTGGAGTTTGAAATGCTATTCCAGGTGCACCTGGATGGAGCAATGCATGGGGTGTATGGAGGCATTCTACCCCGAGACCAGCACTGTCAGAAACCACATAAAGACAATCATTTGAGGAGGGGAGAGTGGGGTGTCATCACATGTGGTACTCAGCACACAAGCCAAGAAAGGCACCAGGAGAACCTGTTCTGTGACACTTTGTGTGGTTCATGGAACCCTTTTAAGTTGCCTGTGCAATTTATGAAGCTTTGTGATTCTAGACTCTGACAGCCATCAGACCTGCAGCAGGTAGCGAACATCCACTCATTTCACCCAGCGTGAAACAGCCTCTGGATGGCAGCAGGGGGGCTGCCGACAGAGTAAGCAGGAAGTACAACACCTGGCCTCAGGAACTGCACCATAAAGTGAAGGAAAAGTACAGCTAAATGACAAAAGCATACACTGCAAATTAGACCTCTACCTCCTCCCCATCCACTTCATCCGTTATATCATTGCAGAGGAGAGCTTCCAAAATGGACTTCAGAATTTTTCTCAGAAACCAGCAATGGACTCCCATTGCTCACGGAATAAAATTGCATTCATTCAGGTAGAATTCTGAACTATCTTTCATGTGACTCCAACTATATTACCACCATTTTCCTTCTATATGCCTCTGCTGACACATACACACCCTCTTGATTTCCAACGCCATCTGACCATTGTCTCCCAAGTGCCTGCCACCATATTGTTTCTGCACTGGCTTTCGCATATCACCTTTGACCCTCTCCAACTTGGAAAATCCTTCTCAGCCTTCAAGGACGACCTCAGATTCCACCTCTTTCAAGAAGCCAACGCTGACTCTCCCTTTATTTGCACTTTGCTTTTTTACTTTTTTTTTTCTAAAGTTGGAGTCCCTGTTGCCCAGGCTGGAGTACAGTGGCACAATCACGGCTTACCACAGCCTCGACTTCCTGGGCTCAAGGGATCCTTTCGCCTCAGCCTCTCAAGTAGCTGAGACTACAGGCACACACCACCACACCTGTCTAATTTTTTGTTTTTTGTAAAGACAAGGTCTCACTATGTTGCCCAGGCTGGTCTCAAATTCCTGGGCTCAAGCAATCCACCCACCTCAGCCTCCCAGAGTGCTAGGATTACAGATGTGAGCCACCGTGCCCAGCCAGATTTTTAACTTTATTTTATTTTATTTTTTATTTTTTTGAGTTGGAGTCTCACTCTGTCGCCCAAGCTGGAGTGCAGTGGCATGCTCACAGCCACCGCAGCCTCGACCTGGGCTCAGGCAATCCTTCCACCTCAGCCTTCCAAGTAGCTGGGACTACAGGAGTGCACTACCACGCCCAGCTAATTTTTATTTATCATTATTATTATTGTAGAGATGAGGTCTCGCCAAGTTGACCAGGCTGGTCTCGAACCCGTGGTCTCAGGCAAGCCTCTCACCTCAGCCTCCCAAAGTGCTGGGATTATAGGCACGAGCCACCGTGCCCAGTCTACTTTTATTTTCGTATCTGTAAACCACTTGCCCATATGCCCAATTTTGGGTAGAAGCTCCTTGAGAGTGGAGAGTTTGCCTTATTCAATTCCACATTCTCCAGAGCTAAACAGAGTGATTTGCACAAAGCAAGCTCAAAAAGTGCCCAAAGTACCCACTAGTTGAATATCTGCCTAGACACAGAGCTGCAGGTGTGGTCATGTGTCTGTGTACGGTGGGTGCCTAGCTCTGTAGACCCAAGGAAGCATTGACAGTTGTAGGAGAGATTGGGCTGAGTTTGGGATCTGGTGGGGCTTGTCTAGAAAGATCAGATGAAGGAAGCATCTTGAGCAGTGTTTTGTATGGGGGAAAGAGCCTGTCCTGGCAAATGCATGAAAGCACATTCCAACCATAGGAGAACCAGTGTGCAGAAAGGCCGGAAGACAGGAGTAGAGAAATCCTATGGAAGCTGGTTTGCCTGGAATGCCAAGTGTTAACTGAGATGCATTTGGTGGGAATGAAGAATTATTTTTAGCCGCCTATTCTATTTAACCTTCTTTCGTCCTTGAAGGCTGCATGATATAGTGGAAGGAATCGGGGCTTTGGAGCTGAACAGACTAGATAGACAGCCCATTTATATTGTTCACCAGCTGTGTAATACAAATGACTTAACTTCTATGAGCCTCAGTTTTCTTAGCTGCAAAATGGGAACAATACCTTATAGTATAGATTAAACCATAATCATAGAGAGCTACCTATCTATCCACACATAGATAGACAATTAAAATGCATTAAAAATGCATGTATTCACTTTTTCCCTATTGGATAATAACTTATAGAACATATATAAAAAATTCAATTCCAGCTCAAAGCAAATCTCAATAACATCTGTTAACTGTTAAAGCAAACACTCACACGCTATTTTAAATGCCTCTTTGTTTTTACGAACTCTGTTTCATAGCTAAGGTAGTAGCTCTGAACTCCAAGAACATTGTAGTACCAGAATTATCATTTATAGGTGCTACCTCAGATCTGTCCATGGGGGCAAAAGAGGTATTTAAAATTAATGTTCATACTGCACTTAGCAACTGAAGTCCAAAGAATAGAATATGGAAAGCGAAAAAAAACAACTGCACAGTGGAGAAACCTGGCAATCAAGGTCAATGTCACAGTGAGATGTCACATGAACAGCATGTACCCTTGAGATGATGAGATGAGAAAGGCACTTGACCTCTGTGGTCTTCCCCAAAACCCTTGAGTCTAGTCTGATCATGAGACACACATTAGAAAAACCCAAACCGAGGGACATTCTACAAAGCACCTCACCAGTCCTCCTCAAAACTGTCAAGGTCATCAAAAACAAGGAAAGCCCGAAACACTGTCCCAGCCACAAGGAGCCTGATGACAAAATGCAACAGGGGGTCTCAGATGGGATCCTAGGACAGCAAGGGGACATTTGTGGGAAAATTAATGAAATTCAAATAAAGTCTGGAGTTTACTTCACAGTAATGGGCCCAAGTTGGTTTCCTAGCTGTGACAAAAGTACCACTACACACTTGTAAATCTGAAATCTATTTCACAAATGATCAAAGTTGATTAATAATGTAAGCAAACACCCAAATAGACAATACCTAATGCCCATATTTACCATCATGAGAAACAGGGACCGTGAACCATCTGAGCAGGGTGGTGGCAGAATCGTGGCTGTAGCCATGCAAGACTTGGAGGTGCCAGGCCTGACTGCCTTGTGGTCACCTCCTTGGAAATATGAATCTTGACTTTATTTCAAGATCACTCCCTTCCCTACCATACACACTGAGCAAAACTAGCATCTGCAGCAGTGGCATGTAGGAACATGTGTATGCAGAGAAAAAGAAAGAGTCATATTTGTTTATAATTGTTTTAGGGTCCCACAATGTCAATTATCAGGCTTCCTCTTTCAAATTATTTTGGTCATTGTAAAATCTATATCTGTAAGTGGTCGTTAAATAGACATTTTCTTTCTTTTTTTTCTTTTAGAGATAGGATCTTGCTCTGTAACCCAGGCTGGAGTTACAGTGGTGTGATCATAGCTCACTGCAGCCTCAAACTTCTGGACTCAAGTGATCCTCCCACCTCTGCCTCCCAAATAACTGGAACTACAAGCATGTGCCATCACACCAGACAAATTGGTGTACTCTTTGCAGAGATGGGGTCTTACTATGTTGCCCAGGCTGTTCTCAAATTGCTAGCCTCAAGCAATCCTCCCTCCTTGCCCTCCCAAAGTGTTGGGGTTTCAGGCATGAGTCACCACACCCAACCCTAAATAAAGATTTTCTTGAAGGCAGGTATTTCAATATTGTTCTTCACAAGTAGCATATAATACTATTATAATGATAGCTTCCATTTGCTTTTTATTTGTCCTGACAGCAATACAGGGCACTGGCAAGGGGCCTAATCCTGGGTATAGATCAGTCTCCTGCTGTCTGGCTGCGTGTACCTGGCCAAGTGGTTTGGTCTGTTTTCCAAAATGTCCAATAAGATTCATATTTCTTACACCCTACATTTGTTAGGAGAGATAAATATATGGGAAGCACCAGGTTTCAAGGGGTTAGTGTGTGCACGTGCACAGATTTAGTCATTTGTACAGTCATAGTCAAGGGAGCCAACATCCTCCCTTTTGTCCAGAGACAGTGCAGAGAAAGAGTAAGGGAGACTCTGGGAAAGTACTTGCAAAAGATCTCTTCAATACTTGAGAAACATCTTTTCCTACTGGACTGCTGGGAGTATACCACAGGCTTAGTTCAGTTTCAAAATGCCATCCTTCCATTAAAGTAGGGTACCCTGTGTGGCAAAATGTGTCCTAGTTGTGTGTTACCTTTAGAGAAATATTAGCAATGACTCTCTCCCAATATCCTTAAAGAAAACAAGAAACATAATTCTTATTGAAAGTAGCTTCTCTGTCTTGAATACTATAACCATTGTGAAATTCATTTCTCTCTCTCTCTCTCTCTCCCTCTCCTCTCCCCCCCCCCGTGTGTGTGTGTGTGTGTGTGTGTGTGTGTGTGTGTGTGTGTGTGTGTGTGTGTGTACTGTACCAGAGTAAGACAAGAGTCTGACTACTACTGACTTTATGCACTGGCTAGTGGATAAAATGAAAATGTGTTGCCATTCTGGAAGTCAAGCAGCTGGTATTCAGCCTTTAACCAATGGTCAAACTTGGCCAGGGGCTTCTGATGTATAATTTATTGACAAATACATATCACCTAGGAGGTATTCTTGCCAAGAAATGTTTAATTTGAATCTAATCATGAGCAAACCATCAGGAAGATCCAGAATGGCAGACATTGTGTAAGACAGAATTTCTCAGCCATAGCTCTATTTTCGTTTGTGTCCAGATAATCCCTTGGGTGGGGGGAGTGCTGTCCTGTGCACTGCTGGACGTTTAGCAGCATCCATGGTCTCCACCTGCCAGATGCTAGTAACACTCCAAGTATTTCCCAGGTACAACAATAAGAAATGTCTCTAGACATTGCTAAATGTCCTCTGGGTATGGGAATGAGCACATTTGTCTCCTTCCCTCACACTCCATACCAATTGAGAGCCACAGTTGCTAGAAAACTGGCCTGAAACTTCACAAAGGTCAATGTCGTGAAAAACAACTAAAAATAGAGGAGGAGGCAGTATTCTAGATAACATGCAAAAACCAAATACATGCTAGACACAAGACCAACAGTCATTTCCCAAGTGTAAGCACTGCTTTTGCTCACAGATATCCTACTGTGCTCAGTAGAACAGGGCTGTGTCTTAAGGCCCACACCCATACCCAGGAAATAAACCCTAAAACGCAGACTCTCCATCCACAGGTCTGCATTGCTGGTGAGCTCCCAGGGGCTGCCCCCTCTGCTGTCCACAGATCATACTGGGCCATACCTAGAGGGCAGAGTCATTGGAGGAAGATAAGCCAACTACGACTGAAGGAACAGAGAATTTGAATTTCACTTCTGGATAAAGCAGTGCCCATAACCTGGCTACTTTTGTAGGTGTACATATGTTAGGTTGTGAATTCACTTGCAATAGATAGATTGTAAAAGAAAATTATTTGAGAATAGAGATGCCGAACTGCTCATGTGACTGATATTTCTTTTCTGCTGTCTTTTTGGGGGAGGGTGGCAAGGTGTAGATAGCATGCTAGTTTGTTATCTAAGGGAAGTAGGACCCTGTATTTAAATTCAGGATAAACTATTGTCATCTGTATGAGACTTTAAACGTCAAGCATATGGGAAGTATGAGGAAATTAACCAAATAATTTCTATAACACAGCAAATTTTTCAATGTTTTTACCTTAAAATACAGCTTATTGATTAAAGATCTAGAAAAGCAAAAGAAAATGAAACCACAGATCAATCCTTTAAGTTTCATTGCTACTGACCTTTTTAAATATTTTATTCCAGACCTTTTCCTTATGCATCGGTTACCTTGTTTGTCATCACAGACAACTGTGCACCCTCCCTCTCTGGCTTACTCTCAGGAGTGCTGTCTCAGATCGTTACAAACTTTTCCCAAACATCACATTCATGACTCAATCATCTGAAGTGAGGACACATTCGCATGAGCTTTCCTTTTTGTTAATTTGGTTTATATAGCATAAATGAATGTTATGTATTTCTAGAAAGAGGATATTGAATGCTCCCAACACAAAGAAATGGTCAGTGCTTGAGATGATGGATTTGCTAACTATCCCAATCTGATCACATCCATTGCATGTATCAAAATATCACTATATACCCCATGAATATGTATAATTATTAAAATTGTTTAATTAAAATAAAATACAGTAAATTAAAAATAATCCATTTAAAATTTTTAATTGTTTTTAAATTATTTTTTAAATTATATATTTATTTATTTATTTATTTGGATGAGGTCTTGCTCTATTGCCCGGGCTAGAGTACAGTGGTGCAATCAGAGTTCACTGTAGCCTTGAACTCCTGGGCTTAAGCAATCATCTTGCCTCAGCCTCCTGAGTAGCTGGGACTACAGGCATGCATCAGCACGCTTGGCAAAAAAAAATTAAAAATTAAAATAAATAAAAGCAAAAACTAGAGATAAACGATCAGATGGAGTTTTCTTCAAAAACTACCCAAGCACAATCTGATGTCCATCTACTCCTCTTTGGTGTGTTGATCACAGCGTGATCAAACAATAATATGATTGCCATGCTTTCTTCTGGCTCGCTTTGAATTACCTGGAATTGGACCACCCCAGGAGGCTCTAGCTGCAAAATTGTTGACAGACTTGGTGTAAAAATTCCTTGAAACATTCACGATGCCTCTCCAGCAGGGACAAAGAAGAGCACGCTGCATGCCAGCTAAGCTAACTGAGCTAATCTATTTCTGCTGTTTGGCTGGGCAGTTCACTGGCTACCCCTCCTGATCCTCAGGGTTGGGGGTCTGTAAATTCCATTAGATGTTCACCTGTAGAGTATGGCTTTGAAACTTTGTTCTAAGACTATACTGTTTCATGACCAAGCGTTCTAAATGTTTTAAAAACAGCAGTTAAGCTGAAAATAGAGCCGAACTCTGACATGCATATCACTCTGCTGACCCTGGACCAGGGCTTGGGGTGGACAGACAGAAGGAAGAGCTGGCCTTTTGCTGTCAACACATTTTCAAGACTAAAGGCCATGACCAGAAAACAAACTCATGAGATCACATATGAGCAAGAGCTGCATGATAGGATTGAGACTTGTGGATGTTGTTGTTGACTTTATTCATTTGGACTTTATTCATTTGCAGTGGTCATTAGGGCAGATTTCAGAAAGGTAGGTTCCAGGTTTGGGTGTTCAAAAAAATAGGTAAGATTTGGATAGCCCAGGTGAAAACAGGAAACACTCAAAAGAAGGCAAACGTTGGGACATTCCTTACCTTTAATTCCTTTCCCTCCATGAATTATCTAGAGTTGGACCACCCCAGGTGTGTCTAGCTACAAGGTACAAAACATACTTAAGAGTCAAATACAGATCAGGTGCGGTGGCTCATGCCCGTAATCTCAGCACTTTGGGAGGCGGAGGTGAGAGGATTGCTTGACTCAGAGGTTCGAGACCAGCCTGAGCAACATGGCAAGACCTTATCTCTACAACAAATAAAAAAAATTAGCTGGGAGTGGTGGCGCATGCCTGTGGTTCCAGCTACTTGGAAGGATGAGGTGGAAGGATCGCCTAAGCCCAGCAGGTCGAGGCTGTGGTGGCCATGAGCATGCCACTGCACTCCAGCCTGGGTGACAGAGTGAGATTCTGACTGAAAAAAAAATACAGTTTTATATGATCAGATCACTACTCCCTTGTGCTTGATGAATCAGTTTTCTTCATCTTTTTTTTTTTTTTTTTTGTTGGTGTCTAAATC
>CAUYQG010072346.1:0-28599 GCA_963574415.1 Tarsius wallacei | reverse complement strand
AACTCATATCCCAAATTAACTAATACATATTATAACCTTTTTAACAAATTTTACTCTTTACAAACTTAACTTCCTTATTCAAATTATCCAGGGAAACAGGTTATCTCCATAACAAAGTCTCTGGGGGCCAGAACAACGGTTGCTGGCCCAGGGCTTTGGAGCAGTCTTTGTGTGGAAGAATGTGTATCTGAGGTCCCTTAGGTGCAGACGTTTCTTTTTTCATGGATGAGGCTCTTGGTCTTTCAGGCCCCCTTAGTAATTTCCTCTCGTGGAATTCCTTCATTGTCTTTCTATTTGGAACATATTATTTCTAAGGAAAGAACAGCTTGGAAGAGACTTCTAGTGATGTTTTTCAGGCCTAAAGGTAGTTTCGGTTGTTAGATAAAATCTGTTTTACTCACTTAAATTCTACATCTAAACCCTTCAATTTCTTATATACTAAAACTTTAATGTGTATCCCAAACCCTAAAAAACAAACTTATAAATCACCTACATATACCTTAATATAAACTTTCACTACACTTAAATCTTATGTCTACGATTATAAACTTATAGAACCTTATGTCTAGACACCATAACTACAACTACAAATAATAAGTAAAAATATTCAAAATTCTTTGCTTTAACAGAATCAGAAACTTCTTTTTACCACGTATTAGTCACAAGTCCTAAGCCTGTCAATCTGGTGCACCTTCAAGGCTGTTGGCTCCCAACAGTAGGGGTGAGCCACTGTGCCTGGTCAACTCCTAACAATTTTATTCATGTTTTTGTATTTTTAATTTCTAAGTTCTACTTTATTTATTGACTTTTTATTTTTTGGGAGACTGCTTCTTACTGTTTAAGAAGTACGATATCTGTGCTTTTTAAGGTTATTACAGTTTTTTGAAATTTATTTTATTTTTTATTTTTCAGTTGGAGTCTTACTCTGTCACCCAGGCTGGAGTGCAGTGACATGCTCACAGCTATCACAGCCTCAACTTGCTGGGCTCAGGTGATCCTTCTGCCCCAGCCTTCCAAATAACTGGAACTATAGACATGTGCCACCACACCCAGCTAAATTTTTAAAAAAATTATTGTAGAGATGAGATTTCGCCAAGTTTTTCAAGTCTGGTCTTGATCCCCGGGCTCAGGCAGTCCTCTCCCAAAGTGGTGTGAGCCACTGCACCTGGCCTATTTTTTTTTTTTTAAATAGATAGGATCTCACTCTTGCCCAGGCTGGAGTGCTGTGGTGCTGTGGATTTGAGTGATCCTCCTGCCTCAGCCTCCTGAGTAGCTGGGACTACAGGCATGTATCACCATGCCCAAATAATTTAAAAAAATTTTTTATACAGATGAGGTGTATAAAATGACATGAGCCTTCTGGCCAAGTTTTTTTTTTAATTCTTTTTTTTTCTTTGAGTTCCTTTTTTCTGCTTATTTTATTATAGAAGCTCTTTTCATATAGTTGGTGATCCTTGACTGTTTATTCACATTTAAGAATGAAATATTACAAGCTGATTTGAAAGTTCCCATTCATGACTACCATTTTGTTTGATAGCCCCAAATGTCAGCATCTGAATCCGTGTCCTAGAGAGGAATTCTCCAGTCTCCCACTGGGGAGATGGAACTGAGGCCCCACTGCCCGTGTTTCCTTTTCCTTTTGCTTTCGGTCCACTGATGTGACATGGCCTTCAGTGCCATGCCTGCTGACCCTGAACCCAAAACATCCCTGGTCTTTTTCTCCGCACAGCAAACCTCTAGCTTTCCGTAGTGTCAGTAGAGAGTGGATTTCTGGCTTTATGGTAAGGAAGAGATTTGGAGGTCTAATTATTTCTTTAAGATTTCAACCAGACTGGGGCATGGTGGTGTGTACCTGTAATCCTAGCACTTTGGGAGGCTGAGGCTGGAGGATGCTTTGGATCCAGGAGTCCAAGTTTGTGTTGACCTGTGATCATGCCACTACACTACAGCCTGGGTGACACAGGGAGACCCCGTCTCAAAAAAAAAAAAAAAAAGAAAAAAATCTCCGTGCAGTCTTTAAATCTTTCTTTTCTTCAGGTTTGCCTTAGCCCCTCTTCAAAGGTGCGAAATGCTCAGGCCCTCCGTTTCTCTGGCCTCTGTGGAATGAGCTCATGCCTTGTTCTCTTTTGACTTGGGCTTAGGTTTTAGTTTTCTCAGATAGACCAAACTGGTTCCCATTTATTGATCAGTTCATCTCCTCAAATGTTGGTGTCTCCTACCTGCTTTTTGTCTTCTGTTTGTTCGTATGCATTTTTGCCTTTTGCCATTTTTAAATAATTCTTTTTTAAAAATTACTTCCAATTATGGAATTTGAGGAGGATAAAAGTGTGAACTGGGCACAGTGGCACATGTCTGTAATCCTAGCTACTTGGGAGGCTGAGGCAGGAGGAGCACTGGAGGCCAGGAATTTGAGTCTTCAGTGAGCTGTGATCTCACCACTGCACTCCAGCCTGGGCAACATAGCAAGACGCCGTCTCTTAAAAAAAAAAACCAAAAAAAACAAAAAGTAAAAAGTCAGCCAGTTGTGGTGGCGCACACTTGTAGACCCAGCTACTCAGGATGCTGAGGTGGGAGGATTGCAGGTACCCTGGAGTTCAAGACTGCATGAGCTATGGTAATGCCGCTGCACTGCAGCCTTGGTGACAGGGGTGGGGAAAAAGGGGGGTGCTGTCTCTTAAGAACAGAGTGTGTGTTAAGTTGCCATTCAGTAGACGCCCTGAACTGTTTTCATTTTCCTTTAGGGGCCAAATACCCTTCCTCGTCCACATGTATTCCTTTGCGTCTGCTGCCGTCTAGTCCCTGCCTCACGTGCTAAGCTCCCCCTTACTGTTTCAGAATGATCTTAGTTGTAGCCTTGTCTCCCCAGCTCCCCGCCAAGGCCCTCTCCCAGTTGTGCTGCCTTTAGTGGGACAGGGAGGTGGGACGGGGAGGTGTAGCTGTTAGATAGGGAGTTAGCGGGAGTGTGTTAAGCGATGGGAACCTTTTCCCCTGCTTTTCTCTTAGAAGATGGGAGAGGGTTGAGCATGTTTGGATGGGAAGTGGCCATGAAGGGCTTGGGGTTGAAGTTCTAGAAGAGGGAACAACTGACAGGAGGCAGAAGGGGATGGGACCTCAAGCGTAGGGAGAAGGATTAGCCTTCGGCAGCAGAAGGCAAGGACCCTCTTCACTGTTCTGGGAGGGAAGGAAGAAGGGTGACTGCTGTAGCTGTGGGTAGGTTTAGTGGCAGAGGGTTGATGAGCCCTCCTTTGGTGGCTTTTTTTCTCTGTGAAGTAGAAGACAAAGTTATCTGGAGAGAAGGTGAGAGGATGTGGAGAGAATTTCAACGAGCATCGTTCTATGACGGCTCCTCCTAGATGGCTGTGTGTACTGAGGGCAGCAAGAAGTCTCAGCTGACAGCCACACCAAGGGCACCTGAGCTCCGAGCAGGCACCGGGACAGTTGGTCTTGATAAGGCTGTGGCCTCTGTCAGCTGGGGCTGCTGTGTCACTGGCTTGTTCCGGTTTAGCACACTAATGTATCTTCATAATTATGGTCGTGAGTTCAATCACGTTGAGCATATTCCGCTCAAGAAGGCAGGGGGAAGTATGTTGCAGTAAGTGTATAATTAGCAGCGCGTATATTGTACTTTGCAGTTTATGAATGCTTTCACATCTTATCTGGTTTTATCCTCTGCAAGATAGGTAATGTTATCCCTGTGTTTATAGTTGGGAAGATGAAGGCTTAGTTACAGTTGAGTGGTTTGTCGGAAACACATCATTGTAGGGGTTACAACCTGGGCTTGATTGCAGTCCTCTGAGTCTAGACACTTTCCCATGTATCACACTTCTCATAATTGCCACCCAAAAGGGTCTACTGTTTTTTAAAAGCATAGTTTCCATTTTTCTGGATTTCTGTGAACACCTCACTTGTATCCAGTTAATGAAGTATTACGGAAGGTCAGGCATAGTTACTACTGTTTTAATTTTGAAGGGATCCAGAATTTTTATGACTTACAGAGTGCAATTTATTTTCCTTATTCTTTTTGCCTGATAAGTTTAGAGTTTTTATTAGATTTAAGAAGGAGAAAATTATAAGGGAAAACCATATTATCATGTGTATTATCTTTTTTTTAAAAACAAGCTTCTAAAGTTTATTTATTGCTTCTCAATTAGAATTACCATGTTCTGTTAGTTTGTGTTTTTCAACTATGTCACAAGACATTGGAGAATAACATTACATTTGACTAATGGCATTCTGTATCTAATTTTGTATAAAGACACATTTATTGCATGTACTTTTCCAAGTTCAGAAGACTTTGAATTTAACACCTCCTATATAATTAGTTGTTGGGATGAAATATTGCTAAATCGTAGGCTGCTAAGTTTACAATGCATGTTGATTTGGTAAATACTGTTTCCTTATTTTAATTTTTATAAATGTAGTGCTTATTCAAGGTCCTGATTCTGAAAAAGTTCTTATTGACTAGTTGATATATTTTGGAATGCTTTAATGGTACATATAAATCTAAAGTGCAGAATTAGCTTTAAATACATTTATTTATTCACATATTATACATATTATATACATATGAGTCTGTTGCTTAACAATTTGCTATCGAAAAGTATTTGAATCAACATTTTCCAGCTCTGTTTTATTAATAGGAATTTTCTTATTAGTAAAAGTTCATTGCTCTTCTTTTTTTCCTTGTGAATCGATTTGAAAAATGTTTTTTAGTTTTTCACTAAGAACAATTTTAATAATAATTTATGGCTTTGAAATGGTCTAGGGTCCAGAATGATTAGTTACATTATTTCTATATATTTTTGCATTTATGCATGAGAAAATTGCTGTTTACTGAAGATAAAGCTTTCCCTCCAAAGCTTTGTTAAATTGAAAATTGGGGGTCTTTTCCCATTGATGCTGATAATATTACAGGTTACCTTTCAATAGGAAAAGAATTATTGTGTTGGAAAATTATATACTGCTGTTACAATATGTTCCATAATCTTAAAGAAAATCTGTGTAATTTGAGGCGGGTGCACAGGATGCTCTTATTCTTGATGTTGGAAGGGTATAGAATACCACTTAATACTTACTTGGGCATTCAGAGGGTCTCTTTTGGTTATGAATGGTTATATATAGGTTAGCACCAGGCTGATTGTGTAATACATTTTAATGTCTCGAGAAAGAAAGTAGAAAGGTACCTTCGTTGGAGGAAAATTACCACATTGGAAAAGAAGGGAGTGAAGAATGATTCTTTAAATAGGTCTTTTGACTCCATTACAAAGCAAAGTAATCTCGGTTACAGAAGTACTGAGGCATAAAGGAAAATTTTGTGAAAAAAATCTGGGAGTGTTGTAAGTAAAAAACTTGTCTGGTAGTCTACATTGTAATTTTTGTTAATGTTGTTAACTGTTTAACTATCTTCTAGGTATCACATAGGAAGCAAGATATATAACAAATCACTTAGGTATCTCATGGAAACTATTATAAACTGTGAAAAAGTCATTACAGTGGCAGGAATAAGACACTTTATGTAGACATTTAAATAATAATTTTAGCTAATACATAACACTGTGAATTAATTGTTTAATCACTTTATGTGTATTTACCATAAATACACAGAAATCCTGTAAGGTATATCATTTAACACCGTAAGGTACAATATAATTGTTATCCCTAATATGTAGATGATGACACTGAGGCTGAGAGATTAAGTAACACACTGATTAATATCAAGAAATTGACACATTTTGCATTTACTTTGAAAATTGAGTAAGTAATAACAAGCAGTTGCCTTTCCAGTTTAAAAAATATATATATTTCTATAGCATACATGCAGCAATAATAGACGCTATCTTTAGAGGAAAGGTAGCAGAGTAAGGTAAAAGGTGCAGAATATGAGGAGTCAGAAGTGTGAGTTCTGGAGTTCCAAGGTCCTGGGTTTGAATTCTGACTCTGCCATTTGTTAGCTCTGTGACTGTCAGAGCTCCGTGACATTGGGCCTGTTTCTTTATTTGCAAGATACATGGGCGTCGTTCATGGCAAATGTTTAGTGAATGCATACTTGGTGCCAGCCCCGTTGTAGGCATGTAATTGCTAAATATCTATTTCATAGGGTGGTTAAAAGGCTATAAATATAGAGTTATACACATAAAGTGTTTGAAACAATGCTTGGCGTGTAGTAAATGCTTGCTTTTTATTTCATAGTTGCAGCTTAATAATTCAGCATCAGACTTTAGAGTAAGTAGATTTCTGTTTAATTAAACGTTGACTTTTTGTTTTGTTTTGTTTTGTTTTTTTTGAGTCGGAGTCTCACTCTGTCGCCCAGACTGGAGTGCAGTGGCCGCTCCCGGCCACCGCAGCCTCGACCTGCTGGGCTCCGGCGATCTTTCCGCCTCAGCCTTCCGAGTAGCTGGAATTACAGGCACGCGCTACCATGACCGGCTGATTTTTTGATTTACTGTAGAGATGAGGTCTCGCCAGGTTGCCCAGGCGGGTCTCGAACCCGCAGGCTCAGGCAATTCACTCACCTCGGCCTCCCAAAGCGCGGGATTACAGACTGAGCCACCGAGCCCGGCCTTGTTTGTTTTTAACACAGTGAAAGTAACTTTAATGTTTTAATGACTCGAGAGCCATCATTGTGAACATAAATGTTTGTACTATAAATATGCAGACATGGATCCCTGGGACATTATTGAAAAATGTCAAATGTCACTTTGTTTTGTTTATCCTTTAAAGTGAAGATGAAGAATATGTATCTATAGATGACTACATATTTGCAGAATTGATTACCTGATAAAATTCAAGAAGCTTTCTCCCAGACAGGATTTTTGCAGGGCCATTTTCTTCTTTTAATTGTTGTCATTCTTTAAGACATTATTTTTAGGTCATTAAAACATTGTATCACCTTGGCCTTCTTGACAACTTGAGCTCTTATTAAGTGCATCGCTTATTGATGGCATGTCAAGGAGAATTCCTCTTCATTTTGGGAATTTGTGTCTGTTTTTTGATCTTACTGTGTGGTTTCGCTTTCTGTTAACTAAGGTCTGAACATACTAATGAAAAATTCCGGAAATAAACAATTCATAATTTTTAAATTGTGTGCTATTAGGTGTAGCATGATGAAATCTTACACCATCCTGCCTGGGACAGGAAGCGTCCCTTTGCCCAGCATCTCCATGCTGCCCATGCTGCTGGTCATTAGTCACTGGGGGGCTGTCTCGGTTACCAGATCCACTGTGGCTGTGTTGCTGTGCTTGTGTTCAAGTAGCCCTGATTACTTCATAATGGCTCCAAAGCACAAGAGGGGTGATGCTGGTATATTGCTGTAATCATTTCATTTTCTTATTAATTGTTGTTAATCTCTTACAGTGTCCAATTTATAGATTAAATTTATATAGGTATGTGTGCATAGGAGAACACTTAGTATATATAGTGTTTGGTACTGGCGGAGGTCTCAACCATCTACTGGGGTCCTGAGGATAAGAGGAACTCTTGCACCACACACCAAACCCCGTGAGCTGTTACTGCTAGAAGATACTTTAGGATATAGGATCCAGATTTTCTTTTAATTCTTTGAATTCAGCACTGCTACAAAGACAGGTAACATTAAAAATAAATCTTTAAATAGTTGCCTGAGGCTGAGTTCAGGAGGAGATTGACTACCAGGGACAGGAGGCACCTTTAGGGTGTCGAAACCGTTTTATGTTTTGATGGTGGTGATGAAGTGACTATATACAGCTGTTAAAAGTCATCAAAGCACACACTTAAAGTGAGTAAATTTTATTGTATAAAAATTATTCCTCAGTGCAAAAGGAAGTGAAGTGAATCTTTAAAGTGTGAGGTAAAAAAATCTCTTATGATGAATTAAATTTCTAATGAAATATTTTTGTAATGTTCCTTTTAGGGCAACCCCTTTGGGTCCCCTCCCAATGTGAGAGCTTTTCTGTGCTCTTAATAAATCCTGCTTTCTAAAAAAATATATATATATTCCTTTTAATAATAACTTGGTCCACAAGTTGAATCACTGAAGTCAGCAGAAAAATGCTAAACGTTTTCATTTCCAGTGTTACACTCTTTCTTCAGGGTTAAGATTTTGATTTTATAGTTAGTGGATTAACTCGCTGGCATAGGTAAACCTAGTTACGTTTTTTTGCTGTTGTGGGTAGATGACATCTTTTAAATTCAGTGTTCACTGGATTGATTTGGTTTTCTTTTGTATTATTTAAGGTTCTTTTTTTTGCAAGCAATAGAAACCAAATCAGAGTACAGGGAGAGCTCTAGGAAGAGAGTTGTGGGCTCACAGACTTGACAAGAGGCTGAAGGCCCGTGACTAAGAACAGGGACCCAGGGGGCTGTAGAGGACTAAGGAAGAGGAATCCAGAGGCATGGCAGCCCCTTCGCAGCTGAGAACAGCCTGGCCGGGACACTACACTCTTGCTGTGACCTCGCCTGCCACCCTTCAGTGAATAATTTCTGACTGCCCCAATCATAAATCCGGAGTTATAGGAGAGGCATTCCTGGCTATGTTGGGACAGTCAGAAGCTTTGGTAGTGGAAGACTGCTCCCAGTTTGAGGAAGGGAATTCCTCAGTAGTATGTGAGGGAATTGAACTGCTTGTAGGTACGAGAAAAGGGTCGTGGGCAGCCCTCAGAATATGGGCCCTTGCTCTGTGGGTACATTGCAGAACAGTTAACTGATCCTTAGGAAAAAAAAACAGCAGCAACAAAAACAAAACAAAACCAAGTGAGTGAAAAGGGATTTGGTTAGTTGTCAGCTCTCTGGAGACGTTATTATCCATCATGTCATACTCTACCATTTGGAAAACACCTTGTGTTTCTCTAAATTAAATAAGTTATATCGCAAAAGATGATTAGCTTGACTGTTGACTAAATTCCCCATGCATTTTTGCTGCTTTGGTTTTTTTTTTAACTGTGGACTGTTGAGATTTGTAGGGCTGTTATGTTTCTATGTTGAATATTGTTGTTTGTCTATGTTGAATATTGTTGTTTGTCTTTCCTCCTTGGCTATGCCTGTTCTCTGTTGTTACTTCTCTTACTACTGTTTATCATTATTCCCATTGCTCCTTCTCATCTTTCCTCATTATTTCTCTGGACTTTTCTTTTTCCGCTGTCTCCTTTTTTTCTTATTTTTGTGTCTTCTCTTTCCTTTTCCTGTTTCTTCCTTGCATCTTTGTCACAAATTGGTTTACAGAGGCAATTGCCAGCTCACAGACATCTTTCTTCTAATTGCTGAACTTTGGATGTTATCTTCAGTCTTCAACGCTTCTGGATTTTTGTTGATGTGGTTGGAATTTTTTTACCAGAAAGTGTCTTTGTTCACAATTCTTGCAAGGACAGGTAAGTATAAGCATTACTACATGTTGTTTATGAAAGAACATGTAGTCTGATGCGTGGCTTCTCTCTAGGATTCGTAGTTGAGTCAGAAGGGGAAGGAATGCTCAGGAAATTGATGAGAGCTGGTATACTAACCTTAGGTGTGTTGGTGGCAAGTGGGAGGATTTATAAAAAGTATAGTAGTCCGGGTGCGGTGGCTCATGCCTATAATCCCAGCACTTTGGGAGTCCGAGGTGAGAGGACTGGCTGAGCCCATGGATTCGAGACCAGCCTGGCAACTTGGCGAGACCTCTTCTCTACACTAAATCAAAAAATTAGCCAGGAGTGGTAGTACGTGCCTGTAGTTCCAGCTACTTGGAAGGCTGAGGGGGAAGGATCAGCTGAGCCCAGTAGGTCGAGGCTGTGGTGGCCATGAGCATGCCACTGTACTCCAGCCTGTGTGACAGTGAGACTTCAACTCAAAAACAAACAAAAAAACCCCAGAAGGTATAGGAGAGGATTGGGTTGTAAATCAAATTGTTGAGGGCTTTGAGTGTAGGCTGAAAAGCTTGAACTTATTTTGCAGGTCCTGAAGATACTTTGAGGAAGGTTTTGATCTATATTTTAGCAGGTAATGATGCCAAGTATAAATAAGATATGCTGGAGTGAGAAGACACTTGAGGCAGAGAGAATATTGCCTTTGTAACAATTAAGGCAAGAGGTAATGAAGACTTGACCTCATTAGTAATTAGAGTATTAGTAATGGGAGTAGGAAGGGAGAGGTGAGAGAGAATTTGGAGGAGGATTCCAGGATGGATTGACTGTGTTCGAGTGAGGAGCTGAAGATTAATTGTGATTTTTGAGCTTAAGGTACACAAAGGCAGGTGGTGCCTTAACTTTGTTCCTTGAGATAAGGAATGAAGGCGGGAATTTTCTGGGTAAGGGTGTTTGGTTATTTAAGAGCAGGTTGAGTGTAATGTGTCTGGAAGAGCCATGTGACGATTTCTAGTTGGTAGTTGGGCATGCAGGTGGAATTCAGGAGAGGTCAAGGCTAAAAGCCATGCATTTGGCATTGCCTCCATGAGATTATCTGGAGTCTGGGGGCGGGGGTGGGGGGGGGCGCTGTGGGGACGTAGTATGGTATGGCTCCCTAGGACAGAACCCTGTGGAATGGCTCTTGGCTAAGAAACCAAAAAGGAATGGCTAGAGATAGTAGGCATCTTTCCAGGAGAGTGCGGTGTCCCTGAAATCAAGAAAGAGAGACATTGTGGCCACCAGTGCGGATGTTGGTAAGACGGACCAAGAACGCTGCTGACTGGAGTGAGTCCACTCTATTTTTTCTTGTATTATGTTTTCATTTGTCGTCTAACTGATCCCCCAAGTCTCAGAATTTTTTTCTTAGTTTACCGCGCTAGAAGTAACTTCTGGTGACTCAAGATTGTTTTCGTTGATTCATAATGCGTGCAATCGAGACAGAACAGTTGATTGAGACTGCTAAGGAGATTGCTTCAGTTTGCCATGTTTTTAAAATGAAAAATATAAATGAAAAATATTCCCTGTACAGGTGTGTTTAAAATTTCAACACTGATAATCCTTTTAAGTTCAGTCTGAATATAAACGTTCTAGTTTGTTTTTACAGAAAGTAAAAGAAATCTCAAAATAGCTGTCTAATTGCGATCTGATTTGTCTAGCTGACAGGAAATCCGTGAAGAGGTGATTTAGGGCATTGTCCCATCACACGGTCCAGCTTAAAAGGGTCAGAATTTCAGAGACTCTGACTAAAAGAATCTAGCTAAGAATCTAGCTAAAAGAATTAGAGACTGTCAGAATTTAAAGACACCTCCATTGCAGAAGACAGACTGGTGTCTGGAGATGAGCACTGGAAGGTGGGGCAAGCTACACGCTAAGTATTCGATCAAATTCTGCACACGCAGTCATAGACTGACAGTTGTTTTCAAGCAATAATGCTAAACAAAAATTGAAACGGGAAAAGTGAATGTTCTGTTTTAAAATACATTTACATTTAGAATTTCCTTATGGTTTGTTGTACATTGTTTTCAATTATGCCAAATACAAAAACCAAACAAAAAGACATTTTTGTTCAATCCTTTTCAAAGTGATATATTCTACTTTTGTTAAATTGTTGGCATTCTAAGAGCTAGAGTGATGGTTGTTTCACTTTTTCTTTTGTCTATATAAAATACCTAGAACTTTATATTAGGTTGTGTTTCTTTTAAGCATTCAAAAATAAACTATTGTAGTATAATTTATATATAGTAAAATGTGCTATAATAGTACATTTCAGCACGTCTCAACTCTATACACTTGTATAACCACCACAATATCGAGATACAGAACATTTTCTTCATCCCAGAAAGTTCCTTTATGCTTCCCCTTCTTCCCCAGGCAACTATGGATGGAATCCGCTTTCTGTCCCTATTAATTTCTTTAGGCATTATTTTAGAGTTTTAAAATATCTTAATGTTTTATTTGGCCTTTAGTGAGACAAATTAATAGCTTTTAAGAGAGATGCATTTTACCCTTCACTCACTCCTGAAGAGTAAACCTTATTATAGTATATTACACAGTATGTGTCCCACAAAAATGTATGATAAATCTGATTAGTGCACTTGGGGTATGTTACAAGTGTGTTACATGAGTTTTATATGACTAAAATAGTAACTATCACTTGTATACGTATTGTCAGAGATATGAAACACCTTTAAAATTTGCCTTCAATTAAGTCATGGATTTTAGCTCATTAATCCCCTTTTACTTAAGGTTATCTGTGTTTTGACTAGTTTTTCTTTATTTTCATATTCATTTATTCTTAATCACTAATAATTTATATTCTATATGTATTCTTGAATTATTATCTATGTCACAAATAAAATTAATGGTGTCTTGCCTATATTATCTATTAACTAAGACAAATAGATTCTTAAACTCAGTAGTGGTATGTGAAACCACTTCTTATTCTGTTAGGATTTTGAAATTGACTGTAAATTGTGTATCATCTTTGGTGCAGTGTCTGGGATAAGTGTCTGGAAAAGACATGTCTTTTTTCTCCCTAAAGCAACTTAAACCAGCCATTGCTCTTTTGACTATCTCAAAATACTTAAAAAAACAAAATACAATTCTTATAATCCCTGAAGTTAACTGAAATATTTTCTTTGAGAATTATACTTTTCAGATTAGTTAAATGTATGGATTCAGATCTGTTAATGAAACAAACTGGGTTGTCTCAGTAATTAATTGATCCATTCTCTCAACATTTGTTGGGGTGAGTAGCCACTGTATTTCCAGGAACTGTTCTGGATGCTGTGGATATGGTAGAGTTTGTTGTGAGGAGGAAGAGACAGATGTCTTTATAATAGTGTGTAAATCCTACCATGTGGTTTTGTAGGGAGGCTGTGTAGCACAGTGTGTATACAGCTTGTGTGGAGTCCTGGCTTTGGAGCACTGTGCCTGGGCTTTGAGTCTCACTTGTGCCATGTATGATCTTTGTGACCTAGGAAGAGCGACTTAACCTTTCTTAGCCTCAAGTTTCCTTATCTGGAAAAATCAGGACAATGATGCCTACCTCACAGGGTTTTGAAATAACGAATGTCAAGTGTTTAGTACTGTCTTGCTTGTAGTGCTGTATTATGATTTTTCATCTCACTAGAAGTTATGTACAAGATGTACTTAAAGAACCGTGCAAGGTCATACAAAAACAACAATGTACAAATTTTATTATTGTATATTTTAAAAAGTTAAAAATGGTAAACGTATTTTGTGTGTGCTTTTTATTATCCATCTATTACTGTATGTGTTACGCATTCATATGTGCATATTGCTGTCTAGGGTTGTATTAAGATAGGAAGAGAACAAAATGTTTTTCTAGTCCCACCCCCATCCTGTACACTGCTGCTGACACCACTTGTGCAGGGATGCTTTGCTACCCCAGGCAGCTTACCAGCAGACGCCAACTGGGTGTCTTGTAATTCACTTCCGATACTGTCTATCTGGAGTTAGTGTCAGATTCCATAGACAAGGGTTCGGCTTCACAAAACTGCCCTGCACAATGAATGTGACCTGGGTTGTGACCTGGGCTTCTGACTGGCCATAAATTGGGGCTTGTATAATCCCCTCCTCAGGTTCTCTTAATTTCCTAATGGGGCTCACAGAACTCAGAAAGACTTTACTTGCATTTACACATTTGTTACAAAGGATATTTTAAAGATGAAGATGAACAGCCAGATGAAGAGGACCTAGTGTGAGGTCTGGAAGGATCCTGGACTCAGGAACTTCTGCTCTGTGGATGTGGAGTGTACCGCCCTTCCGGCATGAGGGTGTGTTCTTTCTTGTTCACCCACCTGGAGGTCTCTGGACACTGTTCTTTTGGGTTTTGTGAAGACCTCATTAGGTAGGCTTACTTGATTAAATCAGTGACCGCTTGATCCCTCTTCTCTCATGTGACTTGGCCTTTCTGGTGACCAGTCCCCCTCCTAAACTACCTAGGGACTCCAACCATCTCATTAGCATACAAAAACACTCATTGCTCCAGAGAGTCCAAGGGTTTTAGGAGCTGTTTGCTAGGAACCAGAGGCACAGACCAAATACTTATAGCTTCTGTCACAGCGTCGCAGTTTGTATCCATGACATTTCAGATACTGTATTTAGTGGACAGTTTAAAGATTCTCCTGAGTAGTTTTGACTAAATGGAATCTCCACATGGCCTTTGGATGCCTATGAAAACTGCTCTTCCTTTGAACGTAGTCAGTTGCATGTTGGGAAATGAGTGCCAGAGGTTCGATTGCAGGAATTGGAGAGCATGGTTGCACAGCAACTTTTGCTTGTAGTTTATGGAAAAGAATGCCCTCCTGGATAGCTGTGTTGTACGGAAAGGATGGCAAGGGTCAGCCTGTGCCTGAAGTGGGGATGTGTGTCCCGCCTGCACCTGACCTGGCCCCTCAGCCGAGCGTGGCAGAACAGGGCTCTTCGCACAGCCAGGTTGCGGACGGATTCAGTTTCAGCTTTTGTGTTTTCTGTTCAAGTAACCTGTTGTCTCTTAGTCCCTCTGTGATATATGTCATTGTCTTCCGCCAAATAGGGTTATCAAATGAAAGTTCATTTCCAGAATAGGCAAAATACCCTCAGGGCACTAGCGCCTTCCATCTTTTGTACTTAATTATCTGTTTTCCCTTCAGTTTTGGCCTTGTAGTCTTGTCATCTCTTTGATGTTTTTAAGATGTTTTAAAATATATTTGATCTGTATTTGCATTGTTCTCAATGAGAAGGTTGGTTTGGGTGACCTAACCTCACCGCCACTGGAAGCAGGAAGTGCTCTTCCCATTCCTTTCTGTTCAGTGGGAGGAGGTCCACCTCTGATTAAGGTACAGCTCAAATAACTTCTTTCTGGATTTTCCCTTAGAATGAGTCAAAAAAGTCTCCCCTAATGTGCTCCACGGATTTGTTGAGACGTTGTAACTCTGTGTTCCACTGCCTGTGACCTGTCTTTACTATAATTGCTTATGCCGATGGCTGCCTCTTAGCTAGAAGCAAAGTCCTGGACGGAGGGACGCTGTCTTGGTGATTTTTGTGTCCTTAGTAGCACTGACTTCCTGTGCTCTATGTAATAGACTCTCAGTACGTGCTTTGGTTGAATTGTGCTGAGTTTTGCTGAAATGGAATGGAAGGGCTAAGAAGAAAGTTGTCTCCTCTGTTTTGGCCTCCCGATAGGGGCTGCAGCAGCGTTCTCCCCTTCCTGTTGCTCCTCGTAGGTTGAGTAATGAAGTTATGTAGTCCTTGACCCATGTGAACTGGTGACAGAATAGAGCCACAGCACGAGAAGTGATTTGACCTGTAGTGGTCTTTGAACTGATGCTTGCCTACACCTGTCCTCAGAGGCTGTCTAGCTGTTATATTTCATTTCGATTGATTCAGCCAAGAGTGTGCAGCATTTTTCTCTTGAGGTTTTTCAATAGCTAGTTTTGAGATCTTTAAATAGCATTGCAAAAAAGAATATTGGAATAAGAAGAATAAATGTATTAGATAGTTAAAGGAAACTATCTAAAAAAACAAAATAGAGAATATAAGCATATAATTGTCAGCTAACTAAAGAATATTTTTTTTTAGGAAACAGGAATTAATAGTCATGAAAATTATAAAACTAAAAGCTTTTTTAAAAGCCTCAGTTGCCCATTTTAGTGCATCTTTTAGTTGAGACATAGCTGCTTTATAATCACAGTAATTTTTACATACTGTCTTGTAATTCAAAAACTTAAAATATATCACACATTATTCTAGAATCTTAGTATTGGGCTTTTAGAAAGTAAATTTTATTTTATTTATTTATTTTTTTTTACAATCTGCATACAAGTAAGATCAGGAGGTATTTGTTTTTCTGTGCCTGGCTTTTTTTTTTTTTTTTTTTTTTTTTTTTTTGAGTTGGCGTCTCACTCCGTCCGTCTCCCAGACTGGAGTGCAGTGGCCGCTCCCGGCTACCGCAGCCTCGACCTGCTGGACTCTGGCGATCCTTCCGCCTCAGCCTTCCGAGTAGCCGGAACTACAGGCGCGCGCTACCATGCCCGGCTAATTTTTTTGATTTATTGTAGAGATGAGGTTTCGCCTGCCCAGGCGAGTCTCGAACCCGCGGGCTCAGGCAATCCACTCACCTCAGCCTCCCAAGGCGCGGGATTACAGGCTGAGCCACCGAGCCTGGCTAGAAAGTAAATTTTAAAATAAACTTCAGGTGGTAAAGTATTCAACTG
Source organism: Tarsius wallacei (assembly GCA_963574415.1). NCBI lineage: Eukaryota > Metazoa > Chordata > Mammalia > Primates > Tarsiidae > Tarsius > Tarsius wallacei. Next base: position 12,527 of record CAUYQG010072346.1, on the reverse strand, counting down.
GAATAGTTTATTACATAATACAAGAAAGCAAAAAAACTGGTTACTCCAAAGCTGTTATGTTTGAGCCATGATCTTGCCAGATACATTAAGCAGATTTTAGAATCTACTCTTATAGTGACCTTTTCTATAACTTCCTGAATCTCTGGCGACTATCTGATTGTCTCTGTTTTATGAATGTTGTCTTATATAAGTACTAGAGGAATGTGCCCTAAAAGCGTCTGGAATAAATTCTATATTAGGTGATACCTATTGACTTGTTTTGTGTTGTAATGTATGAGCATCTTAGAGATGTGAAAGTTTAATTACTCATTGTTCAGCCATATGATTGACTCTGATCTCCTTGGGAATTAAGTAAGGTAAATCTTATAAATTACATTATCATTGAAAGAGTCATTCCTTTTTCAATTTAAACTAACACGAAGGTCACTAAAAAGAAGAGGAAGTTTCTTGAGTGTTTTTTTCTCCCCCTTTTGATAAGATTGTGAAAAGGTGACAGTAATAATGTAATTTTAATAAGGCCCTTTGCTAATATTTTTAGACCCAGCAAAAGAATACAAATGAGAGTCTATATACCAGATGCTTATATATTTAAAAGTTATAAATCACAATAGCATAATATTAAATAAAATATGTTGATATTCTACCTTAAAAATATACTTTCATGACAAATATACCTTCATATTGGCCTGGAAGACCGGGATGAAATTTAGAATTCATGGAGTCTCTTATGGACTGAATATTTATATTCCTCTAATTTAAATGTTGAAATCCTAATCCCTAGTATGTTGGCCTTCAGAGGCGGGGCCTTTGGAAGGTGATTAGGTCATGATGGTGGAGCCCTTGTAGATGAGATTAGTGCCCTTATAAAGGAGTCCCCAGAGAGCTTCCTGGCCCCTTTCACCATATGAGGACACAGCAAGAAAATGGTCATCTGTTAACCATGAAGCTGGCCCTCGCCACACAGTGAGTCTGCTGGCACCTTGATCGGGGACTTCTCAGCCTCCAGAACTGTGAGAAATAAATGTTTGCTGTTTAAGCAACCCACTGTGATATTTATGTTGTAGCCACCCAAGTGTACTGAAATAGAGTCCTTATAGGGTTCTGTGCCAGAGTGCAGCAGTATAGAGAAAGCCCACACTTGTTCTGTTTTGCTTTTCTTCATTCCCCTAGCCAGAGGCCTAGCTGTAGTCTAAGCTTCCTTTTGACTTCGGGTTTGAGCAGGGAAATTCCTGTGTTCTGGGCCCCTAGAAGGAGTTTGGGGGGCATGTAGGAGGCATCTGTGTAGATCCTCTTAGATGAGGCCTTCATGGGATATGGCATGAGATAAGGGCCAAGAGAGTCCTCTAAAGTGGGCAAGGTATGGCATAATTTGAATGTTTGTACTGTCCAGAACTCACTGAACTTTAATTGTTGTTGTAACAGTATTGAGAGGTGGAACCTTCAAGAGGCGATTAGGCCATGAGGGCTCCAGCCTCATGAGTGGGATTGGTGCCATTATGAAAGGGCGAACTTCCTCCCTCTTGCTCTCTCTTGGCCCTGCTGCCTTCTGAAATGTGAGGATACCCCACCTCTCTGGGGATGCTGTGTGCAAAGCATCATCTCCAAAGTAGACACACTAGGCACCTTGATGTTGAATTTTCCAGACTACAGAACTGTGAGCCAATAAATGTCTGTTTCTTGTAAATTATCCAGTCTCAGGTACTATGTTATAGCAGCACAAAATGGACTAAGACAAGGTGTAAACTAGTTGCGATATATATTTATGTCATTGTACAATTCATTCTTGTTATTTGTTAAGTTCTATAAAGTTGCCACCAACAGTGAGCAAATACAGAACAGAACTATTGCTCCTAGAGGAAATACAGGGTTAGGTTCCTGTGAGCCTCTGGTCAACAACATTTTCAACAAGTGATCAATAAATAACCTTGTTTTAATACACCTTATTTAAAAAAATACACACACACCCACATATGGTTGATTTATTTAACGTTGAATTCAGGGCCAACAGCGCTGTAACCCATGCTTGAATGAGGCTTGTCTAAACACACATGCTTTCCCCATAAAGCACATCACAGGCATCTTCCTCTTAGAATGGCTGAACAGCACTTAGCACACTATGCTTGGGGGCCATTTGAAACAGTAAAACTGCCAACAGAGAGCACAAAAATGTGACAGACATGGCACTAAATAGACTGTGAAGAGGACACTTATTTGCAGTATGACAGCTGAGACGTGTGAAGGCAGAGCATTACCTTGTTTAACCTTAGCTGGGAGGTGCGTGTCGGTGACTCAGATTTCCTGCCGCTCTGCACACAGCCTCCAGTGACAGTGAAAGCATTGCAAGTGTTGACTTTAGGGTCACAAAGACATTTAGCACACAGGTGAATTTGCAGACATGGAATCCATGGTTATGAGAATCGGCTGCATTTGTATTAGAGGGCTTGGCTGGGTGACTGTCCACCCACACCCTGGTTTTAAGCACTTGAAGTTTTGTTCAGAATACATCCACTCACACTATGACATTTGATTTTTTACAAAGCGCTTGCGTGCTTTCCTCTTATTAATTGATCCTCCTGCCATATTGATACTAGCACAGCGGCCTTGTTTCCCACAAGTGTGTTACTCCTGAGGTAGAAAAGAAAGTAAAGCGGACGCAAGAAAGAAACTGTCACAAATTAATGTTGCCTGTCTTTTATGTTTGAATCATCGCTAAAACTGTTTCCTAAAAAATGTATATTATATGCTTATATATGATATATATGATATATTTTCTTTATTTTTTTATTCACTAAATATCGGGTGTCCTGTATGTGTCAGGCCCTGTGCTGAGAGCTGTGGATATAGTGGTGAATGTGATGGACAGAGATCCTTGCTCTCGTGAGTAGCTTGTAGTTCAGCCCGCGTTCTTTTCATTTTCCAGGTGAGGGGCTTTTGTGCCACTGAGTAACTCTTCTAGACTTGCGAGACTAGCAATAACACAGCCAGAATCAGAGCTTTTTGGGGGGTCAGTTTGGCTCCAGCCCTCTCTTTATCTTTAACCTGCCCTTTCCATTAGCTTTTCCCACTCATCCAGTAAAAAGTCTTTCAAGAGAATCTTCTGACCTTGGTCCTTTGAGCTGTCACGCCTCTCTTCTGCCAAATGTTACTCGATACCCTCCGCTGGCTTCTCAGTCCGCTCTCTTTGACCACTAGCTGTCTTCTCAATGGTGCCTTCTGAAGTGGCCGGTGTCCCCTACTTGCCAGATTGAGTGGATTCCCTGTGCCATTTGATAGTGCCGTCCGTCTTCCTTGTGCCTCTTAGTGTCTTCCCCTCTGGGCTTCTCGGCGGCCTGCCTTTCCTGATGACCTTGTTGCCTGTCTGGCCGCTGTTCTGGCTTCTGTTCTGCTGCTTGATGTAAGTGTAAGTGTCACTGTTCTTCAGCGTTTCATCTTTGACCCTCCTCACTTACCACCAAGCCAGGGATTCTTCGTCTTAAGCTTGGGGACTTTTGGAGGTCTGGTGGTATGCATATTTTTATCAGATTCTCAGAGGAGTTCGTAACTCAAAAAAGTGGAGGGAGACTGCTCTCCGTATTCCCCTTGAGCTTTATCTGTGGCACGGGCGTCTTCCAGATCCACGTCCCCAGCTTCCTACCTTTCCTCTGGTCTGCCTCCTGCCTTTGTTTTGTCTTTTATATTTCATTTTAAAGATGTGGGGTACAATTCAGGATTGGGTACACTAGTGGACACCATCCAGGCTTTGCCCGGTTGGAGATCAGGCCCCTCATCGATGGTGTGTACCTCTGCCCTGGATCCTCAGCATTCCCGGCATAGTTCCTCAGGAGTGCTGCAGTGGTTTCCCAGTGGCCAGTCCCCCCGCTTATCCTGCTACCCATTCCATCTGTTATCAGGTTCTGTTATTTTGTCTTTGCAACAAACGTATGCTTATGCACCCGTGATGCAGACGTGTGGGGGTTTAAGCAAGGGCAAGTCCACATGTCTTAGCAACCTGGAAAGCTCCTTTATGACCTGAATGCAGTTTCACTTTTCAACTTCATCTCCCATTACTTTTTCCTGTCCAACCATACTTTCACTTCTTCTGTCTGGCTATTCATAACTCTAATATCCATCTTAGTACTTCCTTATCTTGTATTTGCTGTTTCTCTCTCCCTGGAATGCCCTATCTTTACCATTCACTCACAGTTTTTCCACACGCCAACTCTTATTCATCCTTCAAAACCCAGTCAAATGTCACCTTTATTATAAAACCTTGCCCTGACTTACTCTAAGGAAACAACTTTTTCATGCTGTCATCTGAGCACCTCATCCTTCCCGTTGCCTTGAATTGATTGTTTACATACCTGCCGTTTCCCACTAGACTGTGAGTCACTCAAGGGCAGGAGTCCCATTTTGTTCATAGCTGTCTCCTCATTGGCTGGCATAGTGTCTGGCATGTAGTAAGGTGGTAAATAAGTATTTTCTGAAGGATAAACACATTTTGGGGCTGCCAGACTTAACACGAGGGCTATATTTTCTCTAAAACACAAAACCTTAAAAAAGTTAAAAAACATTTTAAAAATCAAGTTAACTTGATATCTTAACTTGCATAAACGATACATGAATTGTTGACTGTTTCTTTAGGCGATATTTTACCAAGCATTAGGTGGCAGTAGTGTGTTGTACTTGCCTTTACCTTGTGATGATTTTTTTCAGCTTTCATGATCTTACTGTGGTGTCAAAGTGTAAGGGACACCATTGCACTCTGATACCTTTTTATAATACGATCTTGTTTTAAGCAGGTAGGCATTTCGTAGACAATGAAGCAAAGCAAAGCAGCCGCAGAACACTGCTGTGTCCTTCAGTGTGTTTCTCTCTGTCCTGTCTGAACGGTTTTCAGATTCATTCGAGAATTACTACTGCACTGTCTTAACAGCAGTGCCTTACCACTGTTTAACGGCTGCTTCGTAATAACAGTGATTTGCAATAGTGAAAACCGAAAATTATCTCAGAGGATATGTGTTTTTTTCAGTGTCCCAAGAAGCTTACTTAGGCCTTTATCTCAAAAGTAGTCTATTCAGTTCATTGAATTTAACTACAGTTACTAAATGCTTTATTTTCTTTTTCTTGCTCATCAGTTTCTGTCAGTATTAAGGTCATCTGTCTTGTTCATTTTAGGCACATTTCTCTCATCATTAGATAGTTAGAATGAAGGATTGTCACCACCCCCCCAGCATTTAATCCCATCATTAACTTTGAACACTTACGTTTGAGAATGCCAGTGCTTTTAAAAATAAATTTCGTTCCCATTGTGATTTCCTATATCTTGTAAAGTTAAATCAAAGTTTTACTTAAGGAAAATGTGTGCATTCTAGGTCCACAGGAGTACTTCTGCCAATGAGAGAAATATATAACTTTTATAGGAAACAGTTTTAGTGTTGATTCAAATGTGAGACAGGCGAAGTTAATTTGTGACATTTTCTTTCTCGTGCCTTCTTTACTTTTTGTCTCAGGGGTAAAGCACTTGAGGGACTCAAGGCCACTGTGCTAGTGCCATTAATGTGGCAGAGTGATCAGTTAATAAGAGAAGAGCATGCAAGCGTTGACAGAACACGCTGCCTAATTAGTACCTGATGGCCTTGGTGGCCACAGAGCAAGCTCCAGGTGGCTGCAGGAGAGCCGCTCTGCAGAGTCTGTGTGTGCACATCACCACTTCTGTCCACCAGGGATGGCTCCGGCTTGGCATCCGCTTCGTAAGGCCTTCGTTATATAGACAGCTTGTCTTCCCTGAACCCAGAGAGGAGGTGGAGTCAGCCAGTGCCCTGCTGCCGAGTACCCCATGAGGAGATGGAGGCGGGGTGTCGTCTTGGAATTCTCTACGAAGCTCACGTTGAGGCTGTCATCAGCCTGATTCGATTTGATGGTGTGCGTGTGTGGGAGGGCGTCTGGGTTTACACCTGAATTGAACATTTGGTAACCCACTGCACAATATTTAAAACTTTTTATGCCTTATGTACAGTTGTGAAGGAACAGGGATTATACTACGCTTGCATATGTTCAGAAGAGAAAAAAGATGGTACTAGCAAAAGGAATTGGTACAGGATTATGTTGCAGAGTTAGTACATCTCACAGTTTAAGGTCTGTTGTTTCTATAATGACAAGCAGTCGTGGTTTTAAAAAGATTTTGCCATGACTTTCCCTGGCCTGAAATAACCACACACCTTCCCACTGTTTGCATCTCTTCATCTGTGTGGACCCAGATCTACCTGTTCTTCGAGAAGCATCCATACCTGCTGGAAATATCACCCAGCTTTGTCGCCCATCAGTGTTCTGTCGTCTCTGCTCTTTTTCCCTTGCTCTTCTCTTCCTCTTCTGCCTCCTCCTCTCTGTTCTCCCTTCCCCTTCCTCCCACCACCTCCCCTTTCTTCACCACCTCCCTCTCTTCCGTGTCCTCTGTCTGCCCCTCCAACCCACCTGCTTCCCCCTCTTTCACTTCCTCCTCTTTTGCTCCTTCTCGGACCTACCAGTCATCCCAGTGTGAGTCTGCTGATTCGGTCTCTTGCAAAGCAGCTGGCGTTACAGCAACATCGAGCAGAAATCTTAAAAATACGTTCAGAAGAACAAGCACTTGCTTGAAAAATATCGGTGGTGTATACATGGTTCTTTTGGAGAAGGGAGGTGATCCGTAGAGATCTTGGTAGACTAAAGGGATGTACATTTCTTTGTCTAGTTCTGCCAGCGTGGCTGGCTGAGTTGCACTGAAACCTCCCTTCAAAGCTTTCTCCAAGGACCATGGAACTGTGTTATATGTAGGATTCTAATATAAGTAAATGTAAGTGATTTCTTGGTAAGGACTGCCATTATGTTATGGAGCCAAATCATGAGCTCAAGGAAAGCATATATTTGTGTGTGTGTGTGTGTGTGTGTGTGTGTGTGTGTGTATTTTTTTTTACACCATGTACACCATGTAAGCCGTGTGACTTCCTGATGGGACGGGTTCTGAGAATGTGTCCTTAGGTGGTTTCATCCTGGTGTGAACATCGCGGCGTGCACTTATGCCAACCCTCTGTATTTGGCAGTCCAGACAGCTGTGCTTCTAAGCTGCTGCTCTCGAGCTACAGGCCGACACCGTGTGGTGGGGTGCCACACTGAGTAGTGCAGCCCCATGTCACGTGACAGTAAGTATTTGTGTACCTAAACATAAAATAGGTACTTTAAAAGCGTGGTGTGAAAGATACACAGTGGCCCATCTGTATGGGACCTGAATGGAGCTTGCAGGACTGGAAGCTGCCCTGAGGGAGTCCGTGAGTGAGCAGGAGGGAATGGGAAGGCCTGGGGCATTACTGTACACCACTGTAGACGTGATAACTCTGTGCACTCAGGTGACACTGCATTTATACAAAAATGCATTTTCAGTAGTAAATTGCCCTTAGCTTATTGTAAGTCTTTTTACTTGTGACGTTTATAAAGCAGGTTTATTTACGCCAGCGACACCACAAACATGTTTGCACTGCTCACAACTCAACCTTCACTTCTCCTCCCCTCCCCAGAGGTGAGGGGTGGGTGGTGCTGAAAGTCCCGACCCCTTAATCACGCCCTGGTCTTTGCAGTGACCAGCCCCATCCTGAAGCTGCCCAGGGCTGCCAGCCCTCAGTCAGCTCATTAGCATGCAAAAATAACATCACTTTGGCACTTCTAATGGTTTTTAGCTGCTGCATGTTAGGAAAGGGGTCTAAGACTGTATGTATTTTACAATATCATATACAGTATTTGAAGAATAAGAGCAAAGAGTTATTTGGAATTAACTCAGTGGCTGAACAGTTGTCTTTTTTTCTTTGTCTTCTTTTGGGAAGAGAGAAGTTAGGGATGTGATAAACATTTTTGGGGAAAAGGCCCTTGGTTTTTACAAAATTATCACGAAGTGAGAATCTATGGTTCTCATAAAACATTTCAGTAGAGCCTATATTTTACATGTTGGTAGATCAGAGGCAGTTTTTTATGAGGAGAAATGTTGGGGAATGCTGTTCTGTTAGATATTGTGGTCAGAATTACTAATGCCTTATTACTCATATACTTGTCTCGAATTGACTGTTTCAGTTTTATTTCACAATAGATGTCCAAAGAAATGAGTTTTTATTATCTTTAGAAGTGATGAGTCCCTCAGAATATAGTGATGACTAGACCCGCAAAAGCACGAGGACTCTAAATAAACTCATAATAAGCTTCTATTCCGTGTGTCTGTACTTCTCTTTGAAATTCCTCAGTATCTGCTGTGATAACACAGAAATTCCACAGTGGTCATCGTCAGCATGGGTTTGGCAGTGGGCGAACATTCAAACCATAGCAGCAGCATATCCACTTGTTTTCCGGTATATTCTTTTGAGTGCGTTCCTTAGTGTTTGTTCACTCTGTATCTCATTCCTCAATTTGAAAAGTATTTGAAGGACGACTACTAGGCTGAAGCACATTCCCGTGTTGTATCTGTATAGTGTCAGCTTCACACAATGACATACATAGTAAAGAGCCGTTCACTAGGAAAGAGTATGACAGAAATGACTCAGAAGTGTAGGCTCAGATTAAACCTGCAGTTTGTCCTCCTACCAGCCAGCACTGGCTACAATAGATAAGTTTCAGATTTTGTGCTTTTGGGGAAAGCATTAAACATGTGCAATTTAAATACACAAGTATTTATGAAGGGTACTTGTGCACAGAGGCACTGTGCTAATCTCTGCACAGATGTGGATATAGTTAAGATCAGTGTTTATATTCAGTGTTATCTCATATTTGTAATAGATAAAGCTGGAATGGTAGGCTGGGGTGCTTTTATATAGGCTTCTACTTGTAAGGATAAAGAATATGGCTATAATCCATTATTCAGTGGTTGCCATTTAAAATTTATAGGCTGGAGAATGACATGGAAGAGTTGTAAGGCGAGTGACCTTGGTAGCAGGTGAGACGATTGCTGGAGGCCAGGCAGGAGCTAATGCTGAAACCGTCTGAACTAGGCTTGGCTTTGGGAATCCAAAGGACGTGATGTAGGTAGAATCTACAGGATTTGGCAGTTCGTGGGAGGAGAGAAGGGACGGTCACCCTAATATAAGGTAGCCTGGATTATTAGGACACCCCCCACCTCCATCATTCAGCATTTATTGAGCAGTGATGGTGCTTTTAACAGAGTAAGGAGTTCAACAGGTGGAGGAACTAATTTTAGAGTCTGGATAATCACTTGGTATTGAAAGTGTTGAATTTGTAGTTGCTGAGAAGATGGCTTTTAGAAAGGATTTTGAAATTTGGTTCTACAGTTTAAGGAAGTTTGAAGCTAGAGGCAGAGAGCTGACATCCTAGCAATGGTACTGAACTTCTGTTAATGCATAGAGAAAAACCAAAGTGCTGTGTCCTCAGGGGCCACGTGGAGACATCAAATATCAGCCTATTTGGGGATGTTTGTTTAGTCAGATTTGCCCAGAGTCCTTTTCATGGTTTATACATCTTATTTGCAGTCAATATTTTATAAATCAAAATAGCACCACAATCACAAGTATGTAGTCAAGGATTAAGGTATGTGGGTAGTTTACCATAAAGCACTCTTTCGCATTTACTTTAAAGAAATACCATTTCATTTTGACTTTATATGTTGTTTTGCCAACAGAAAAGACCATTTGAAGCTAATGAACACGGAATTTTCACTAAAACTTTTTAGATGTTGCTAGATTTTTTATACCGTATTTTATTGTGCTATTTTCACAACTTACACAACTTCATGTTTTCTCTTTTAGTTGAAAACCATTTGTCTCTGTGCTGAACCTGTCAGTAGATGCCACTGGTGTGTTCAGTAGGGGAAGCCTGGTAACAAATTATAACCCCCTCTTGGAAAAAAAAATGCCAACAGGTTAAGATACCACTGGCATGTTGTTCAGATTTCATCAGCTTGTTCATCAGTGAAGTAAGTTGCTGTTAGTACAGACAATGGAATGAAGAAGTTGGCCTTTATGACTAGTGAACAAAAGTATCAAATATAAAAAAATTCCTGACTTGGAACACTTAATGTAATTTTCATTGTGATGTTATAGGTTAACATAATCGAACAGCGTTGCTCAGCATTTCTATTTCCCCTTTTCTGGTGTACGCACTTGGAGGGTGTGTTTGTCACAGGAGAATGTTTATGAAGCACTCATCTTCTAACTCGTACTTAACGTCCCATATTTTAAGCAGGAGTGGCCACCAGTGTGCTTCTCGAGCCTCAGTGTGTTTAGATATTGCTTGGAGAGTTCGATGAAACAGAGTCTGGAGCCCCCTCTGAAGGTTTGGGGTGGGGCCCACAAATACGTGATGCTGGTGACCATCTGAGGACCACACTTTGAGTAGCACTGAAGTGACACATTGTGAGTCACTCTGGAATTAGTAATTTAGAAAGCACTTAGACTTCGCATTTAAAATCAAAATAAAATGTTCCATATTGGATAGTCCGTTGCCGTAAAATCTCAGAGAATTAAGATTTCATAATTTAAGTTTGTTATTAATGAGCTAATTGGTTAGTTAGGAAACATAATACATACCAACCGTGTTAAAATATTGCATTATTTTATGAATATCTTTTGTAGTATCATAAATGATCTATTTTTGTATCAAGACAGTTTTGTAATCTAGTCCTCATGTTCATTTTTCTTATTCTCAGTAAATGGCATGGGAATTTAAAGAATGTAATTGTATGTATCTGAAAACTTTCTTCCGAATCTAAGGAGATTACTTGGGTCATAAAGTTGAGTCATTTGAGACTAGTAAAATAGTAGTTTGCTAGGTTCTTTTTAAAATTCAGACATGTCTGAAGATATTTTTCTATTGAATATGGTCAACATATAGTGAAAAATGTACAGATTTTAAGTCTTCAGTTGGATGAATTTTGATAGCATGTAACCACCACCCCAAATGAGATACAGAACATTGCCAGTCCTCTAGAAATTTCCCTCGTGTCCCCTTCCTTGTTTCTACCCCCACTTCCACCTGGAAACCAACTTTGGTTTCTGTTTCCACAGATTAAATTTTTATGAATTTGGATTTCATGTCCATGTAGTCCTGTAGTATTAGATTGCACTCTTTTTGTTCTTGCTTCTTTTGCTTAACACAACACTTTAGATATTTGTTTACATTATTGAGTATATCATATTTACTCTTTTTTATTGTTGAGTAGTATTTCTTTCTGTGGATTTAATAAAATTTGTATATCCATTCTCCTGTTGATAGACATTTATGGTTCCAGTTTTGGGCTGTTATGAATTAGACTTAATACATTCTTTACTGAATCTTTCTGTGGATGTCTCTTTCTCTGTTTTATTGGTCATGGTGTGAATGTATGTGTAACTTTACAGGCAGCTGTCATATAGTTTACTGCCAGCAGTATGTGATAGTTCCCGTTATTTCACATTCTTGCCAACATTTGGTGTTATCTGTTTTTTTAGTTTAGCCATTCTATTAGGTGTGTAGTCATATGTCATTTTGCTTTTAATTTGCATTTTCCTAATGACTAATGAAAAACTTCGAACACGAGTTCATGTGCACATGATCTGTTCTTTGGAATTGCTTGATTTTTTTTTTTTCCTCTGATTTTTTTATTAGTTTGGCTTTTTATTATTGATTTATAGGATTTCCCCCCGTTTATTCTGGATACAAGTCTTTTTGTTAAAATATATGTAGCTGGTGTTCTTTCCCAGTTTGTGCTTGTTTATTCATTTTCTTAGTGGAATTTTTGATGAGTGGAAAGATTTAAAATTTGATTTGATGAAGTTCACTTTATCAGTTTTGTGTCATACAGTTTATGCCTTTTGTTTTCTGTCAAAGCAATCTGTGCCTACCCAAAGGGGCAAAGATATTTTCTTATGTTGCCTTCTAGAAGCTTTATGATTCTTTGCTTTACATTTATTTCTGTGCTTCATCCTGAATTAATTTTTGTATATGGAATGAGATAGGGATTGAAGTTATTTTTTCCCCTGAACTTTCAGTAGTTTCAAAACTGCTTGTTGTATACTTTCCTTTTCTCATTGAATTGCGGTGGTGTCTTTTTTGAAAGTTAATTACTATATGTATATATGTATGTATGATATATGTATGATCTATTTCTAGGCTATTGAGAGAGGAGATAGTTAGAGGTTTGTTAGGCAGATAGAAGGGGAGGGTATTGGGGGAAGGTAACACCCATGGGAATACTCCTGCACTGCATGTGTCATGCAACTAGCAGTTAAAAATGTGGTTAAGAACTTCCTCTTATACCTGGATGTTTACTCAGTAGGGACTGTCCCAACTCAGATGCAGGCACAGTGTGGCTCAACTAAATGCCCTTACTTGATGCAAGTTCATTCTAATATCATTAACGTGACCTTTGCATTGCCGTTTAAGGGGGGGGGGGGGGGGGGGGGGGGGGGGGGGGGGGGGGGGGGCGGGGGGGGGGGGGTGGGGCGGGGGGGGGTGGGGTGGGGGCGGGTGCGGGGGGGTGGTGGGGGGGGGGGGGGCTGGCGGGGGGGGGTGGGGGGGTGGGGCGTGGGGGGGGGGGGGGGGGG
>CAUYQG010072341.1:0-13746 GCA_963574415.1 Tarsius wallacei | reverse complement strand
TGAGGTCACATTAAACTGAAGTTATTTGAAAGAAAGAAAGAAAAAAAAAAACCTCATCATTCCCAAGGACTTGATTACTGTGTCTTTTCCTTTCTTTTTACATCCTTCTGTCCCCTAGGGTAAAATTTTCAGCATTAAATAAAACATTTCAACTATATTGTATATGGTTTTAGTTGCAAAATACATTGCATGCTGGCAGAGAAGTGCTCCCTCCTACCTAAGCCTAGAACTTTGCTTTTGACGTCTGAAGGTCTTGAGCAGTGGTATTATGAGGGCCAGCTTCGCGTTGTCCCTTGTGGGATAAGCATGGTTGACAGAAAGCCGATATTTTCTACCACTGAACAGTGATGGAGATGGTGCTAAGTTTTTAAGTGGTCTCAGCCAGCAGTTCTCAAAGTGGGGTTCCTGGCCCAGCGTCATCAGCATCCCCCGGGAACTTGTATGAAATGTACTCTCAGGCCCTACTCACTCCCCAAGGCAGAAATTCTGGGGGTGGGACCCAGTGAGCTGTTTTTACAAGTCCTCCAGGTAGCTGGGATGCAAGTTTAGCTTAGGTGTGGCTATGCTGGTGTCCCATTGGTTTTCTACAACACCATGATCCTAGTTTGGTGAGGTTTTAGATTTAGTCTTATTTTTATATAAAATGATTGCCAGACTTATATTAAGCTCAAGTAGTGAAAGATCCCTCTAAATGTGCAGGACCCAGGCCAAGAGCTGTCCAATGAAAAATATGCTTAAGCAGGTGTTCAGGATCTATATCTTTTTGATGGTATGAAGAATGTATTCAGGCTTGACTGTTTTAAAACGCCATAATGAATGTATAATTAATTTGTGTTTAAAGTTGTACTGCTTTGTTATGAGGGAGAAGTGACTTTATGACTGGCTGCTTCTCAGCCCATGGATTGTAGCCACTCCCTTCACAGGAGCCCTGCTGGTAACTCAGAGCCTCCGCTTTCATATTGAATTCTCATATCAATTAGCCACCATCGTTCCATGGAATTAGGTCTTTTTAAGATGTAAGCAAGCTCTATTTTTGAGTCAGACAATTTATTTTTGAGTCAGACAATTTATTTTTGAGTCAGACAAGTTGGGCAGTTCTTCAGCTATTTGAAATGTTCTCTGAATGGTCAACATTCCAAGTATGTATTAAAAATGGAAACTCTGGCTACCATTTTGATCACCTTTTCCATTAAACAAGTTGAGAACAAAAACAACAACAACAAAAAAACCAAAACCAAAAAACAAAACCAAATGTGTTCCTTGTAGACCCTAGATGTTAGACCTTTGTCAGATATACAGTTGGCAATTTTTTTCCCCCAGCCTGTGGGCTGTCTCCTCATTCTCTTTGGCTTTGCAGAAGCTTGTCAGTTTAATGAGGTCCCGCTTGTCTATTTTATCTCTTCTGGCATCTTGGATGGACATAGAGTTTCTAATACTGAGTGGTCTATCACAGAAAGAAAAAACCGAGTATCACATGTTCTCTCACTCATAAGCGTACCTTGAAAAACTCTCATAATACTATAAGAAAGGGATTGGCAGTAGTGGAAAACTGTCGGGGGGCGGTGGTTAATACCTCATCAACAAAGGTACCTGCATAATGAAAATTTGTATACCTGACCCTGAATTGTACCCCACATATTCAAATAAAGAAAATAAAAAACCCAAATGAGGTATCACCTTATGCCAGTCAAAATGGCCATATTAAAAACAAACAAAAATAGATGCTGGTGTGGATGTGGAGAAAGGGGAATGCTTACACATTGTTGATGGGAGTGTAAATTAGAACAGCCTCTATGGAAAGTCGTATGGAGATTTCTCAAAGAACTGAAAGTAAATCTGCCATTTGATCCAGCAATTTCACTATTAGGTATCTACCCAAAGGAACAGAGGTTGTTACATGAAAAAGACACCTGCACTCGCGTGTTCACCACAGCACAATTCGCAATTGCAAAGATGTGGAATCAACCTAAATGTCCAACAACCAATGAGCGGATAATGAAAACGCGGTGTATATGCACTATGGAATACTATTCAGCTATCGAAAAGAATAAAATAAGGTCTTTGGCAGCAACTTGGATGAATTCTACGTGAACTAACTCAGGAAGAGAAAAGCAAACACCGCAAGTTCTCACTTATAAGTGGGAGCTAAACTAGGGGTCCATAAAGACATAGCATGGCATAATGGACACTGGAGACCCAGAGAGATGTGGAAGGGGTGAGGGGACAGAAAACCACCTGTCAGGTCCAGTGTGCACAGGTGGGGGTGCTGGGTACACTTAAAGCCCAGACTGAAAACCATTAGTATCCCCTAAAGCTATTGAAATAAAGAAACAAAAATAAAAACAAAAAAAAATTTCATGACCTGAAACTATAGTTAAAGTCAGATTTTTAAAGTCAGAAAAGTAGGCAAAGCTTCAAAATCACTTCATGTTCTGATTATTTAGAGAGAAGACTATTTTTCATGACCTGAAACTATAGTTAAAGTCTGATTTTTAAAGTCAGAAAAGTAGGCAAAGCTTCAAAATCACTTCATGTTCTGATTATTTAGAGAGAAGACTATTTTTCTATGATAAATGTCACTTTAAAATTAAGCAATGGGACTACAATAGTTTCCTCTTTCCCCTAGCTCATGATGCAATTTTCAGTTGGTAAAGAAGCCAGAAGGTGAATTTCTTTGTAGGAAATGAAACATTATATACATATTTTCTTAGAAAGGGCTTGCACAGAAAATATTAATTAAAAGTGATGAAATGGTATAACCTTATGTCATCTAATTGTGGTTGTGTTTTCGTGTGTTGATGGATGGAATCCAGGTTCCTTTTTACTTTATTTAAGCCCATTTTATGGTTCCTGAGCAAAAAGCTTAGAGCTGAGCAAACATGATAAGTAAGACGAATGTGCACAGAGGACACATTCCTTCCGAGCAGGAAAGGGCACTCACTCTTCTCTTCCCCAACTTGGCCAGCTAAGCACACACTGCACTTGCGAATAAGTCAAGAATAAAATCGTCAACTTTGAGCCTGCCATGCTGAAAATTAATGGATGCGTTCGAATTTTCCCTTGGAAAAGATCCCATGGAAAGTCGGTCCTGAATCTCAACACAGATATGCCTCAGCCTGTCCCCTCGGTTGGCGTCTCCTGTGCCCCCTCATTAGGCATTAGTGTGCTCCTGGGGTCAGTTGTGGGCAGACCCCTTCAGGCCTGCATAACTGAGGGACGGGGTGGGGCAGGACATGCTTCCAGCTTTCTAATGTTATCTTTTTTACAAAGGATCTGGGTCTTTGCTTCCAGGCCCTAATTCTCGATACAACAGACAGATCTGTCCAACTTTCTATTCTTCAGTCTCTTCTTTTTCATCCAAAGGCAGCCCAGGGCGTGGCGAGGAAGGGGCGGGGGGACACCTGCTTCTGTTTCACTCCTGGCTGTACTGGGGCTTAGGTGATGGTATTTACATCACAGTTGTGCCCTCGGGGTTCTCTGGGAAGATGGGGAACATGGGGTGATGCCAGCACTCCTGGCCCTATGAGGCCCTCAAGTCTTCTTGGTCCCCAGCCTCTCTGCCTCCTTGGGGTGACCGGGGAGACTAAAGGGACTTTTTCCTTCCGGTGCTCCTGTCCTGCCAAGAATATCCACCAGCAAAACTCCCTGAGCCCTAAGTCTTGGTGACACATGTCTTGGTGTCACAGCTCTTGGGGACACACCCTGTCCACTCCCATGTGTAGCCATTTTCTTTTGAGCATATACAATGTGTCAGAGTGGTTGGAGCACTGTGGTGTTAGCATCGGCTCCACACTTGCCCCAGGGCTGGCGATTTCCTGCACTGTGAGGTCTGGCTGCTGTGTCTGGGTCCACCCTTCAGACGCCCTGCCCATCGTTGTGACGAATGTCTAGTGTTCTTTTCTGTTCTCTGCTCCCACATAGCCCCATGCTCGTTCCTCAGGTGAATTTTGGTGTCTTTAGCCCTTCCGCAGAAAGGGTCAGACTCCTAATTCCTTTTCTTCAAGGTTCTCTGCCTAAATGTAGATTCAAGGTTGCAGAATGACGTGTGGGGGAAAGGCAGCACCCAGTCCCTTCGATGGCCGAGATGTAGACAGATGTGTCAATGGGGGCTGACATCTCTCTCCTCCATCCGTAGTGTCCAGGACTCAAATTCACGTCCTCCACCGTGAGAGGGTGGTGAAGGATTTAAGGTACATCCATATCATGATGACTAAATGCTGAATAGAGTGCTCCTTACTTGAAAGTAACTCTTTCTGCCTCTCAAGAGTCTTTGCTGACTAGATTCCATTTATTTCTCTCTTCATGCATTGAAACTTCTGCAGTTGCTATGAGGCTTTGCTTATTTAGAGGTGTGATGCTGGAGGGATTCTCTCCAAAGCACTACCACTAAAGTGGGTTCTAGCTCTCTCCCGACTCCAGGGTGATATCTGGATGCTCAAGTGACATTTCTTCCTGGAACATTCACTCATTGTCACCTTAGGCATGGCACTGCTGCTCTGAGAATAAAATTTAGGTTCTCAGGTCTTTAAAGCATTTTCTTCAATGTTTCCCTCCTGAGCCTTCGTATAGGAACCCCTCCCCCCACACATGGAGGGGATGGTCCCAGGACCCGCTCCCCAGGACTGGGGGCTAGCTGCTGGAACAAGAGCAATGCTCCAGGACCCAGGGAGGAACTCACCCAGACAGTTGCTAGACAGCTTCAGAGAGGAAAACAATGTAAAATAGCATTCGCCCATCGCACCTGTGATAGCAAAGCGCACGCTGGCTAGAGATTTCGGCTCTCCTCAGGGGGTTTATGTTAGCTGCTTGAAGAAGAGCATCTTTGGCCAGAATGGAGCCCAGTCAGGGTTGGATACAGCAACCAGGGGTACTGCAGATAGGAATTTATCACCCAGTGCTATGTGGGATCTTAAAACACTAAACTCGGCCTCTTGTGATAGGCAGGGAACGGCTGTGTGGAAGACTGTGCTGAAACCGTTTGCTTTGTTCTTGCAAATAAAATCACATATAAATTGCTCGAAAGATGTAGAGAGATTCTGTGGGGAAATTCTTTAATAATAAAAGGAATGTTGATCAAAGGTGAACACTCACTCCTAATATTTTTTTTTGAAGGCAGGATTTATCGAGAGGACAGAAAAGCTCCCACAATGGGAGGGAGCCCACTCCTAATTTATTAACTGAGGTTTTATAATCAATTTTATTAAGGTATAGTTTACATACAGTAAAGGGCATCCACCTAAAGTGCACGTCTGATTTGCCTACATTGTACAATTAGCTGAGTTTTGATGATTGTGCACACCCATGAAATCACGGCCATAATTAATATAGCATATTTCCATTGTCCCTGAAAGGTTCCTTCTCTCCCTCTGTCTCTGGTCTCTGGCAGCCACTGTTCATCACCGTGGACTTAGTCTGCATTTTCTTGACCTTTATACAAATAGTTTCATGCAGTGTAGACTTTTGTGTCTGCCTTCTTTCATTCAGCATAATGATTTTAAGATTCACCCATGTGATTGTATGTATCAATTGTCCACACACCCACACACTCCCACTCACCGAGTTTTTTCTTTTGCTAAGTATAATAGAACAATAGAATTATTATTTAGAACAATAGAGTAATAGACTTATTGAATGACGATGCCACAGTTTGTTTATCCAAACCTGTTGATATTTATTTGGGTTGTTTCCAGTTTTTAGTTATTATGAATAAAGCTGCTGTGAACATTCTTGTACAAGTCTTTGTGTGGACTTATGTTTTCATTTATTTTAACTGGACAGACTGGTTCCTATGGAAGATACATGTTTGCCTTTGTAAGAGACTGCCACATAGTTTTTCTCAGTGGCTGTAGCATTCTGCGTCCCTATCAGCAGAGTGTGAGAATTCCAGCTACCTATCCTCACCAACATTTGGCACTGTCTGTATATATCACATTTTCTTAAAGTGTAAACTCATGTAAATTAATGGTACAAATGCTTATAATTATATACATTACAAGTAATCCTGAAAATTTTTTGTTTTTTAGTGACTGAAGATGTTTTTTGAATTTTCCCCTTCCTTTTCTTCTCTTATGTTATATTACATTGGACACTTAGCAAAGAAGATTTGTATTCTTCAAGGAATGCGTTAGCCTATTGTAGCTGTGTTTAACAAAAGGCACCACACTTTAGTATCCTGACACAGAACATTTTATTTCCTAAATATCTAAATTACAACTGGGAAGGCATAGAGAATTAAAAGAGTGACTGAAAATTGTTTGTGAGGGGGCTGGGTTGGAACATGATAATTTCTTCAATAGTTTTAATTCTGTGTGGCTGTGTTGCTGTCCTCAAACCATAGCTCCATGAGTAGATACTGCGCGCTGGTGGCTTAGTTGAGCCACACCTCCCTTACTGACCTCTAGGATGCTTCCCTCGGCTTTCCATTCTCCACCGCTACTCTGGTCACTTTAGCAGGGCCTTCCAGGAGACCGTGGGTTCTGAGAAATTGGCAGCAGCCTTGAGGCCCTGTGGTGCCTGTTATTGTTTGTCCTGTGGAGTTATCCGCAAGCCAAGAAGCTGGTGTGGGGTCGTGGGAGGGAGGCCTCTCAGAGGAGCCGAAAGACATGGGCAGAGTGGTCGCTGAAGCAGCATCCAGCCCTAGAAAGGACGCTTGGAAGTCTTGAGTTCTGTGCCAGCTGGTGTTTGGGAACACAGGGAACTCCAGCGTAAGATGAACGTGTAAAAGTGGAGAGAGAAGGAAGAAAAGGAGGAAGTGAAGAAAAAGAAAACAGAAGGAAATATTTCATGACCAAAGGAAAGAGTTTCTTAAAAATTCAAAAAATGGTGTCCAAGAGTTTCCCATTTGTAGACGAAAAAGAAAACATATGAAACATTTCTGCATGCTATTGCCATGGAACTTTTGGAGTGGGAGTCCCAGCTCTACAGCTGTGACCTATGGCGCCTGGGCGGGTCAGCCCATCGGTGCATCCTTGCCCAAGACAATACATGTGTGGGACGGAGGCTGATACAGAAGAGGGCGAACCCTGAAGTGTGATCAGCAGCCTGACTTTACTCCCACCTCAGCTTCCCTGGACCTCGGTTTTCTTATCTGTAGCGCAGCAGTGATAGCATCCTCATCAGAGGGCAACTGTGATAATCAGGATGAAATGTGAACTGTGATCATCAGGTGTGAGAGTTGGTGCTCAATAAAGGTGTGTTCACAACATGTATGCTCACATTGTCCAGTTTTGAAACCATCTTCATGAGAGTCCAGTTCTGAGCAATCTCATCGTCGTTCTGTGTCTTCGAGGGTCTGATGGGAATATAGGATTAAACCATCTCTTCTGGGTGTCTTTTACTTTCACTGTTCTGACTATTAGCAACCCTGATACTTGGAGACAGGCAGTGCTTGAAGGAGAAGAAGGATCTTGGCTCACAAACATTTAATCCTTATTTAATCCTTTCCATTTAATGACTACAGCTTAGCATATTTTAGATTTCATACTATTTGGCCTCATAGAATTGCACCAGACCTGTCCTCCCCTTTTAAAGGTCCCTACATTTTCTCCAGTACACCCTGCCATGAGTTCGTCACCAGGATGCCTGCTGTTTCCATGCCTACGAACCTGTTTTCCAAACTGGCTGTCCTCGGGCTGGCCGGAGTGAACTGATTCATGCCAGAAACATTTTAAACTTCCTGAAAGATTAAATGGCTGCGAACGCTCCCACAGATCCTTTGCCGTGTTCTTTGTTAAGGTCAAGGCTCATGCTTTCTGTACAAATCTGATGATTTTTCTGCCACTCTCTGTCTGAAAGGTAACATCCATCCGCAGATCTTCTGCGGGTGCCAACAAAAAGCTCTGTTAATCCCTGCTGTTCCTTCTTTCATCTATTGCTTCGATAGACTGTCCTTCTCCATTTAATCTACTTTCTCAGTGATTCCATTTTCTAGAACTTTTACCTATTCTTGATGAATATGTAACCCTTGAACTGCCTTGGCAATGCTTCTCATGGTGTTTGATGCCAAAGACTAAAAATAGCAAGATGAAGCCTGAAGCATTCTCCAAGGAAATAGAATCGAATCACGTAACTGAATTATTCTTGGTTATCTTGCAGATATCCGTGTGACCAGACGTCTATGAATGGTGGTGAGATCATTTTGAGTCGCCTTTTAATCTGCTGGCAGCTGGCTTTTGAAAGCTTCTTCAGAGTTTTTTCTTTCTTCCCCGAGCCCAAGGCAGCCAGCAGTTTTGAAACTGCATATTGGATCGTCATTCTGACTTTCACAAGTAACTTTGTGAAGGTCATTTTTTTTCTTTCCTCGTTTCAGGCTTTTTTGGGGGGAGGGGGGAGAGTGCGGTTTTACTTTTTCACTGCAGTTGCTAAGAAAGAATCTTCTCTGTTTATAGACTCCTAACAAATAGTGACAGCTGAAAGACAAATATGGTGCTGTGTTTGCAGGAGGGTGGAAGGGGGCCAGCAGTCAGAAGCCTCCAGGCACAAACACTGACAATGAGGCCTTTGAGAGCGCTGGCTGGCATTATGCGACCACAGATTACTTGAAATAATTAAAAAAGGTGTTTGCCTCATGCTTTCAATGACCAATTTATTTCCAGAAACCAGCCAGGGTTGTATAACTGGATAGGCTTGTAAGGTCCTTTTATGGATCTCAAAGCTTTTGTTTAACAAGGACCAAAATGCAGCGTGACTCGTATCCATTTTCAAAACAGGATTCTTTGACCTTTGGGTCAGAGGCTGGAGTGTCACAAACCAAGAAGGGAAAGCCAGGGGTAGGTTCGTTCATGTTCACCTTTCTTGCCCCTTTGTTGGGAAGATTGACTTCATTCTGGTGTTGCTGACCTAGAGCAGGGTGGTGGGTGATTGGGCTGGAGTTCAGAAAAGCATTATAGGGACAAGAGAAATCAGCGGCGTCTTTCTACCTAACACCCACAGATAAGTGGGTATTTGGATTCTTCGTTTTGCAATTTCAGTCTAAAAGAAATTGTTCCCTGGGATAAAACAGAAGGCCCTGAAATGAGGCTAGTTGAAAGGAGGCTTAGTGCAGGTGGGATGAGTGTCTCAGCCTCAGGCAAGGAAAACAACACAAGATCAGAATAACGGCAGGTGATGACGCTGTCATGATGAACTGAGGATGACACACAGACTAGTCCCTAGGCTCAGGAGTTTTCCTAAATGCCCTTTACATACATACCAACTCATTCAGCATTCAACACAGCACCACCAGCTAGGTACTACTATTGACCCAATTTCTAAGGAAACACAGGGCATATGTAACTTGGCCAAAACACGCAGTAAATGGTAAAGCTGTGGGTTGAATCGAGGCGGTTTGGTTCAGAACTGATGCTCATGGGCACAGCACTAGACTGTCTCTGGGATCTCGGTGATTCTTAAAACTTGTGATTTTGTTCTCCGTATTGATGGCATTTTTGGCTCCTGGGAGACTGTTTGTCCTGAACAGGTTTTTTCACTGACTGGGTAGGGAAGAATGCCTTGCTTGCCTCTCTTTTCTCCTAAGTCTTCTCTGAGAAATGCTGTCTTTGTATATGTAATCCTAGAATGACTTTGGAGGAAACAGGCAAAACTTTGATGTGAAAGGAACATTAAAAGACTTCATGTCATTTTTTTCAAAACAGTACATAGTACAAAATCTGAACCTCCCAATCCAGTGACACCACTCCAGATGTCCGTTTTTTGGTTTTGTTTTAACCCAGAAGTGCCTGGATCGGTCATTTAGTCTGGGTTCCATGTCAGAGACCATCCATAGGCAAATGGTGGTGGCAGTGGTCAACTAGTCGTCAGAGTAGAAATACGAGGGAGACCCGAGAAAAACTGGAATTTATTTATTAGAAAAATGTGTATTTATTCGTGCATGTTTAAACTTCAGTCACCTTCAAAGTACTCTCTGTTTGGTGCAATACACCCATCGAGATACTTATTCTACTGCTCAAAACAGTTTTTGAACTCGTCAGTTTTGAGGCCTTTTAGTGATTCTGATGTTTTTTGTTTCACCTCTTCCATATTGGCAAAAACTTTTCCCTTTGAGGATGTTTTCATCCAGGGAAACAAGATCACTTGGGGTGAGATCAGGTGAATAGGGAAGGTCCCCACAGCATGGGGGTCATGCAGTTTTTGGTCGAAAACCGCTGAACACTCATCACAGTGTGAGCAGGTTGCTTGTGTAATTTATCTGTCATGAAATGTGCAAACATGTTGATTCTCCAAAAAAAAAAAAAAAAAAATTCACTGAAGCTGAATGCAGCCCATCACGACAACCGCTAGCTGGCATTCTGATGCTGATGGGTTCCTAGAGCACTTACCAAGTGGGGGAAGCTTGTACCATAAAGGACCTGTCCTCCAAAAGATAGTTCTGGGTTTTTTGGGTCCCTTTCGTACTTGAGTTCCTCTTGGACAGATTTCATTCCCGTTGGATAGCTGAGATACAAACAAGTCAGTAGAAAGCTGATGAAGCAAGGTTGTCCTTGCCTTCAAAATGAAATCTACACTCCTGGTTGGCAGGGCTCCTGCTTGCCTTTTTATCCGTTGACAGGTGATTCTGCAAATGTGAGTCTCTCTGTCTGTAATTCCTTCCTGCCCTTCTTCCCCTAGAAAGTTCTAGTGTAAATTTTCTCTTAGATGATCACATAATCCTTTACACACTCAGTCAAAAACAAACTGGAATAGAAGAATACTGGGAACAACATAAATTTCCATGAACAGGAGACTACTCAACACTGTTTGGGGTTGAGTGGGGACTTACTTTCCATTTTATACTCACTTGTGCCATGTGATTATTTTATAAGATGCACATAGTGTTATTTTAAAATAGAAATCTGGTTAATTGGAAATAACAAAACTTCAACTAATTTTAATATTTATGTTTATATGGCAAGGATCTGAGGGTGGCCCTGGGAAGCTCCTCACCTGGGCAGTTAGAGAGAGGTGGGATTCATAACCTATGCAAAATGACACACATGGGGCTATAATCCCAGCCAACAAATGTCCATGGAGCAGTGAGATTTTCTTATGAGAGCAGAGAGGAAGCAGTGGGGCAAGGGACGGGCACACTGGTGAAGGATTCACAGAGAAAATAATATTTTAGTTGAATTTTGAACGATTCATTCATTCATTCCAAAAATAGTGCTGAATGCATGCTGTGTGCTAGTGACTATAATAGGCACAGGGTATACAGTGGAGAAGAAAAGGTCCACACCCATCCCCAGAGTAGATGCAGAGGGTCTGAGAGGACATGAGCTGGCAGAGGCCTGAACTGGAAGAGGAGACTGCCGTGCATGGTGAACTTGAGGGTTGGAGGCAGAGTCGAGCCCCAATGTCAGCAGCAAGAGAAGCCATCGTCTACTAAGATTCCAGCTGGGGCCAGTGGCTCCTGAGGGGCATGGACCCAAAGACCAGGGTGGTCAGGCCACGACCTTGCAGGGGCCAGCAAAGAAGGCAGCCCACCTTCCCACCGCTGCCAGGAGGACTTCTCAGGTTTCCCCCGCCCCCATATCAACTTGGGAAGAAAGGAGGGGGGAGAAACCATCTGTTAGTGAGTGAACCTGACGCTTAATGTGTGTTTACCAAAATGAAACTGTCTGAAATTAGAAAAGTCTGAGATACTATTGCTTGCTAAATTTTAGTAAAAGTAAATTTTTACTGTCCCTCTGCTGGGTGAGAGTTCACAGGGGCAATTTAATGGACTCCATTTGCATGAAATGTCGAAGTAGGCAAATTCACAGACAGAAAGTAGATTAGTGATAGCCAGGGGCTGGTGGAAGGAGGCTGGGGAGAGACTGCTCATGGGTGGGTATGGGGCTTCTTTTTAGAGTGATAAAAATGTTCTAGAATTTGATAATGCTGATGGCCGCACAACTTTGTGAATATACTAAAAACTACTCATTTGTATGCTTTGAAGGGATAATTTTATGATAATTCAGATATAATTATAACAGATGTAATGATCGCAATAAAAAGTACAAAAGATTACATTGGCTAAGAAAATAAGGAAGCTATTATTTTCTTCACACATCTGAGTAGCAGTATGAGTAAAGTTCACTATATCTGAAAATTGTTAATCAGACATTGATTTTCCAAGTATCCTAATCTTGTATCATATTGGATAATAGTCTATATATAGCTTTATATTATTTCTACTAAAATGATAAACTTCAGAAATAACAATTGGTAATAAGAATTCAAGTCAACTACCACTTGAAGCAAACAAGTACTTAGATAACTATGCAAAAATAAAGCAATGCACAAGGTGTGTAAACTCAGTGTGAGATGACATGTGTAAATCCAAATCCTTGTAGTTAAGATATTTCACCTTTTGATTTCTTTCATGCTTTGAAGATAAGAAATGGGACGGGTAGGCAGGATTGGCAGTAGTGGGAATCTGCCTGCGGAAGGCGGGGCACAGCTCGTCAACAAGGGTACCTGCATAATGAGCAGTTGTATACTTAACCCTGAATTGCACCCCACATCTTTAAAATAGAAAAATTAAAAGTTAAAAAAGAAAAGAAATTAATAAGTGTCTAAGAACAAAAAAAAGAAGATAAGAAACGGTAAACTTTATGTTCTAAATCAGAGTGCTTGTTGAAAACATACACTTTGTATTCCTTACTGCCATTAAATATACTGAGTCAATATAGATTTTTGAATTTTAAACATTTTATTTTTTACTTTTAGGTCTATTGATATTGTTACAACGAAAACTTGCATGTGGAAAATATATTACTATTATTGTTTTTTCAAAAAATTATTTTAGCCGGACTCGGTGGCTCAGCCTGTAATCCCACGCTTTGGGAGGCTGAGGTGAGTGGATTGCCTGAGCCCGCGGGTTCGAGACCTGCCTGGGCAACTTGGCGAGACCTCGTCTCTACAATAAATAAAAAAATTAGCCGGGCATGGTAGCGCGTGCCTGTAATTCCGGCTACTCGAAAGGCTGAGGCGGAAGGATCGCCGGAGCCCAGAAAGTCGAGGCCTCAGTGGCCAGCAGCGGCCACTGCACTCCAGTCTGGGCGACAGAGTGAGACTCTAACTCAAAAAAAACAAACAAAAAACAAACAAAACAAACACATTATTTTATTTTATTTTAAAGATGTGGCGTACAATTCAGGATTAGGTATACAAATGGTCATCATACAGATAAAGTTTGGGCCTCCCTTTGGTCCCCACTTTGCCTGGTTTGAGATTAAGTACTTTTATTGATGGTGTGTTCCTCCCCACCCATCCTGGCAGTGTCCTGCTACTGCCAATCCTTTTCTTATAGTATTGGGGTAAATGTGCAGAGTCCATGAGAACATGTGGCACTCTGTTCTTTGTTTCTGTGATAGATCATTGAGTATGATGGACTTTAAATCCATCCAAGTTGCTGTGAAGTCCATATACTTGTCCTTCTTTATGGCTGCGTAATATTCCATTGTGTATATGTACCACATTTTTTTATCCAGTTCAGTTTCGATGGGCAGCCCGGTTGGTTCCATGTTTTTGCTATTGTGAATAGAGCTGCAACAAACATGCATGTGCAGGTATCTTTTTTGTAGACCGATTTGAGTTCCTTCGGGTATATTCCCAGCAGGGGGATTGCCGGTTCATACAGAAGGTCAATGTCTAGTTCTTTTAGAAATCCTCATACTGCTTTCCAAAGAGGTTGCATTAGTTTGCATTCCCACCAGGAGTGTAGACGCGTTCCCTTTTCTTCACATCCTCGCCAGCCAGCATCTGTTGTTTCTTGTTTTATTGATGATG